>QLPC01000014.1:0-42127 GCA_003314055.1 Lactifluus hygrophoroides | reverse complement strand
TGAGAATGTCGAAAACACTAAGGTTGTTGACAGGGTTGCAGACAGGAGGGTCCTTTACGACCACCGGGGGAGCTAGGGGAGGAGGAGGAGGAAGGGGAGGATCCTGGGGAGCTGAAGGCTCAGGAGCAGGAGGGGAAGAGACTTGGGGATGCTTGGTAGCAGGGCAAGTAGGGGAAATGACTTTGGGGGTTATGGTGGTAAGAAAGCAAGAAGCTGGCATCCTTCCCTTAGCACATATGTGGACCTCTTCCCTGTTTCTTTCGTGTCAGACTCTCTCAAACTTTAGGCCCATACTCCCATACAAAAGGCTGCTTACTGGTCTTTGGCCAGGTGAGGCGAAAGCCAGTGACCCCTTGGCTGGTGAGAGACCCTCTTCAAAGGGTAGTACCTCTTCAGTGAGGACTGGTTCCTGCAGTGAGTATGCCTTCATCTTTGTACGTTTTTATGCCTGTTCCATTCCTTCTGTACCACATATCCTTAGTTTCATTCCCTCATAAGCTCTTTGGAGTGGTAGTTAGGGTTTCAGTCTCTGAGGCACTTAGGTGTAGTAGGTTTCACAGTTCCTGTATGATGATCCCTCCTTAGGCCAGTCTGCATGCTGAGTCAATAGCAAGGACTGAATAAACAGATTTAAAAAAAAAAAAAAAAAAAATCATACAGTAGCAAGGTTTCCTGCAGTACTTAATATTGCACACTAGATCTGTAACATACACTAATCATAAACAATTGTAATGCTTCTTATGACTTTGCCACCGCAGACACCGACCTACGCCGGGCCCTGCTTAAATATCTACCTGCCCAGCCTATTGCGATGACCACTGTCCTCCATGTCTGAACGACCTCTGAGGATCATGTCCGTGAATATGCACCAGAGCAACAAGCTCCTTCACGGTTTATTACAGGAGTCGACGGCGGACCTCATGTTCATACAAGAACCATGGTTTGGTACGGTAACCACGGATCATTCAGACACTGACACGAATGGTGTATCTATTCTAGACACCATAAGCCACCAAGCGTGGCAATGCTTCCTCCCATCTCACTCTTCCACTGATTGAGTCTGGGTAGCAACCTTTCTACATTGCATGGCCGCACATCAAATCTCCCTTCAACCTTTTCCAGAGGACCACCCTCTCTCCACTCTATCCTCACAGGCTTTCACCATCTCTCAACAAGGCCAGATGGCCACACTCATAAACTTCTATCACCGGGTCCCATTGAAGCCACAGAAAGGGCATGCCCTACAACACCTCTTCACCTTCACACCGGCACCCAACAACCCTTGCCTCTTGTTGGGGGACTTCAACACACACTCCGTGACCTGGTTATTACCACTCACTACCCCTTCTTCTTGGGCTTGACGATTCAAAGACTGGCTAGAAGACTCAAACCTCCACATACTAAACTCGCCCGACGTCCATACATGGAGAGGCCGCGCTACTGCTCGTCCATCGATCCTAGACCTTGCGATAGTCAACAATGCAGCACTGCTAGGCAGCACCTTCTCGAACCTTGAAGTCTCATTTGCTGAGTCGAACGGATTGGACCATGCAGCATTGATAGTAACGTGGCTCCCATCGGACATCAACCCAGCCTTTGTGGAAGAACCTCTAGCGGGGTTCATATTAGACAACCAACTAAAACTCAACTGGATTGAGACGTTCCAACTCTATCCCACTACTACCATCACTGATGTCGCGACACTAGAACATGCGGTGGAACAGTACCATACAGACATCAACGCTGCTTGTGAGGAACTGTTCCACTGCAGAACTACACGGCCTCCTAGGAGAACACAATGGTGGACAGACACATGCACACTCACGTTAGGGAAGGTAAGAGCGCTAGTGGAGGACAATGAAGACCGACCGCAAGCTGTGTGAGCCTACAAAGCCACCATCACCTTGTTGAAATGGGAATGGGCGGAATTATACTTCCATGATATGTCACAGAAGGATCTCTGGTCAGCCACACGTTGGCGACATGGCAGATGCCAGACGCACATCCCGACACTGGTCAACCAGGACAGCACGAAGCTGACCACCCACAGCAACAAGTCCCACGCCTTTTGCCGTCAGTTTTTTGAACCCCTGGAGGACGACATGCCCATTTACCAACCGGATGACCCGAATCCACTCCCACCCCACACTTGGCAGGCAATTGATGACGAAGAGGTCTCTGCGCTACTGCACAAAACTTCGACAACTTCAGCCCCCAGACCCAGTGGCATCTCGTATCGCCTCTTACGATGGGCTTTCAAGTCAAACCTGAGTTGACTCACCACACTCCTCGACACATGCTTAAGACTTGGCTCTCACCCATGGCACAAGGTGTCAGTAGTCATCATCTCAAAACCAAAGAAACCAGACTACAGCAAACCCAAGGCCTACCGCCCAATCACACTACTAGAGTGTTGTGGAAAGTTACTGGAGAAAATCATTGCCAAGAGGATGATGCAAGACTTCAACACCCACAACCTCCTCCCATGGACACAATTTGGCTCCTTAGATTACAGCAGCACAACGGACGCCACCACCTTGCTAGCCCACAATGTCGAGGTCTGCCTCAAACAAGGCAAAGTCACCGCACTGGCACTCTTCAACATATCCAGGTTCTTTGATAACCTCTCTCAGCCACACTTGGTGCACCTTATGCAACTACTGGGTTTTCCGGACTCGGCATGCACATGGCTGGTGTCCTTCCTCTCTGAACAACAGGTACACCTCTGTTTTGACATGCAACGCTCACCCGAATTTGGAGTAGATCACGGCACACCCCAGGGTTTGCCGCTCTCACCCCTCCTGTCTGCAATGTACATGCTGCCACTGCTACGCCTCACATCAAGCTGGTCGAATCAAACACTAGGACTGTACATTGACAATGGGGCCATCTTGGCCTCGAACACCACATTCAGTGTCAGGATCCGAGCTATTAAGGGCCCTTAAGTGATTAGACACAAAGGGGACTGTAGAGTGAAGATTAAGACTATATTTGAGAAGTAAAAGAGTGTGCTACTGACCTGTAGAGTGAAGATTAAGACTAAGGTAAAAACTCATCACTCTACAGGGAAATATCAACCTGACTAAGCAACTAAACTAACTAAATAAGTAAACTACCTCTGAAGCGTTGCTCTGACACAACAAATAGCACAACTAAGTAGTATGACAATAACACTCCCCCATGTCAGTGCAAGGCTGAAATAAGTCTAAGTACTCATACCAAGCATTCTAAGTCCATTCTTTATCTTAGTCCGATCCAATGCCTTTGTAAGAATGTCAGCAGCCATCTCCTGAGTGGGCACAAACACAGGAGAGATCAATCCATCCTGAACAGTGTCCCTCAGCCAAAATAGGTGAAGTGAGAGATGCTTCATCCTGCTGTGATGCTCAGGATTCTTGCTCACTGCAATGGCAGACTGATTGTCCATCCTGAGCAGTGATGGTCCAGAAATATTGTACCCAAGCTCCCCCATGAATTGACGCATCCAAAGGATCTTCTTTCCGGCCTCAACAGCAGCAATGTGCTCTGCCTCAGTGGTGGACAAAGCCACCAGTGGCTGCAGTTTTGAGCTCCAGGACACAGCACCACCACCAATCTTGACAACATAGCCACCAGTTGACTTGCCATTGTCTGGATTGCCCCCATGGTCCGAATCTGAGTAGGTGATGAAGGGCTCAGGCAAGTCAGAGGGTTGATAGACGAGTTTGTGGTGAATTGTGCCCTTCAAATAGCGCAGTAGGTGCTTGACAGCTTGCCAGTGCTGGGGACCAGGATTGGAATTGAATCTGGCAAGAACTCCGGCAGCAAAGGCGATGTCTGGCCTTGTGGTGACTGCCAGATACATTAGAGAGCCAACAATCGAGATGTAGGGACATTGGCGCATTTCTGCAGCCTCTGCATCATTCTGTGGAGCCATAGAGGTGGAAAGACGAAGTCCAGGGTTGAGAGGAGTGGATACAGGCTTACAATCCTGCAAACCATGCTCCTGAATAAGATTGGTGATGAACTGACTTTGTGAAAGTGAGAGGGAGCGATTTGGGCGATCTCTGTGAATCTCCAAGCCCAACAGCTGAGTGGTGGGGCCCAAATCACAAAGTTTGAAGTGATTAGACAACTCCTGAATGACAGAGTCGATCTTTGACCCATCCTGGCTGGCAAGGGTGATGTCATCAACAAACACAGGCATCAAAATCCGAACATTGTCTCTGTGATAGATGTAGAGCCCATGATCAGATTGCACCTGCTGAAAGCCCATTGAAGCGAGCACTGAATACAGAGTCTTGTTCCAGACCCTCCCTGCTTGCTTCAAGCCATAGAGTGACTTGTTTAACTTGCAAACATGATCTGGTCCGCCTACATGGAATCCCTCAGGCTGCTGCATGTAGATCTCCTCCTCCAGAGTGCCATTGAGATAGGCATGTGAGATGTCAATGGATCAGAGTTCTTGTTATAAATGCACCCTAGAGGGACCTCATCTAAGGGAAAGCCATATAAAGGTGCCTTAGTAGAGGGATGGCACATGGGCACATCTAAGAAAATGACCAGACTGGGGTTTGAACCCAGGACCTCCCAGATATATACTGGACGCTCTAAACCACTGAGCTATCCAGTCCTGAGTGGAGGTTGGAGCTTTCATCTATATGACTGATTGATATCTCCAACAGTTCTAGATCCTCCAAGGCAGCAATGGAAAGAATGATCTGAATGGTGGAATAGCGAACTGTAGGAGCAAATGTCTCCTTAAAGTTGAATCCAGGGCGCTGAGAATAGCCCTTGGCCACCAATCTGGCCTTGTAGCGATCCAGGGAGCCATCAGCATTGTGCTTCACCTTCATGAACCATCTAGAGCCAATGGCTCGCTTTCCAGGAGGCAATTTGACGATCTCCCAAGTGCCATTGAGCCGATGAGCCTCCATCTCTTCCTCACAGGCTGTGTGCCATAGATCTGCATCAGAACGCGTCTGAGATTGCTTGTATGAGGTGGGTTCAGGAGCAGAGGCAGAGCTGGCATTAATGAGGTCCAAAGGATCATCTGAGTCATTCTCATCCTCATCTGAGGATGGAATCACAGGTGTGGGCTCCCTAATTTGCTTATAGCATTGAGGAACAGCCCATTGCTCAGATATCCACTCCTCTCTAGGACGTCTAGAGCGCTGAGGGCGAGCAGGAGGTGATGTAGATGGTGGAGAAGGTGGTGGAAAATCATGATGTGAAGGAGCTGAAGTGTAGTGAGTGGAAGGAGTGAGTGTAGATTGAAGCATAGAGCCAGAGGGTGCTGAAGGCATTAAAATCGGAGCAGGGGTGTGAACAGGAGGCAAGTCAGCAGATATAGGAACATCTCCCCCATGAATTGGCTGCTGTGAAGCACTAGAATGATCAAAGTCGTCTTCAATAGTCTCTGGGAGTTGCACAAGTGGAGTGGGAGTCTCAAGAAGTGATTCAAGGCGAGGTGAGGGTGTAATCTGAAGTGTAGAACGCTTTTGTAGCATGAAAAAGCATTCATCAAAGTCAGCCCTCTCACAAATGACCACCTTCTTGGTCTCTGGATTGTAGAACTTCCATGCCTTGTACCCATCTGGATAGCCAATGAATATGCACTTCTCCATGTGTGCCCCAAGCGTCCCAAGAGGCCTCTTGTCCCTCTGAATGAGCACATAGACAGTGCAGCCCCAAACACGAAGTCTAGACACATCTGGCTTCACCCCATAGAAGGACTGATAGGGAGTACTGCCTTGAAGCGATGTGGTTGTGGTCCTGTTGCTCACATGAACAAATGAGGCCAATGCTTCACCCCAGAATGATGGGGGCATCCCAGACTCATAGAGCATCGATATTATGCCCTCCTCCATCGTCTGATTGGCCCTTTCTGACACTCCATTCTGCTGAGGTCGATTTCTGGTGCTGTGCTGCCTCTGGATGCCATGGTCAATGCAGAATGCATCAAACTCCCTAGACATGTACTCTCCACCCTTGTCATCCCTCAGACAGCCTAGTCTCTCCCCTGTGACATTCTCAGCCCAAGATTTGAACTGCTTGAAGGCAGTAAATGTCTCAGATTTTTGCTTAAGGAGGTAGACAGCCTTGAAATGCGAGAAGTCATCAATGAATGTGACCCAATAGCGAAATCCCTGGTGTGTAGACACCTTCACAGGGCCATGAAGATCACTATGGACGAGTTGGAGAGGTCTAGATGCCCTAGACTTGGATGGGGGAAAGGGATCTGCATGCATCTTGCCAGCTTTGCAGGCTTCACATACTGGATCAGGATCAGCTTTAGAGTCAAGTCTGAATCCAGTCACCAGGTGGCCTGAGTAGAGCTTCTTGATGCCAGCAAGGTGATGGTGGCAGAGGTGATGATGCCAGAGGGCCCAGTCCATGGGGAGAGTTGTGGAGGAGGAGAGGGAAGCATATTGCTCAACAGGGAGTGTTTCACCAACCAAAAATGTGTTGTTTGAAGTGTTAACATGTGCTTGGAACTGGATCTGACCATCCCTGATGAAATTGAGGGTGGCTCCTGTGATAAAGACATTGAAAGAGCGATGCATGGTGAGATATAGGACAGAGAAGAGGTTGCTGGAGAGAGAAGGGACATATAGCACATTTGTGAACTCCAAGGTCGACTTTTCTTGGCCATCCACCACAGGATTGAACCTGACAGACCCAATTCCTTCAGAATATAGCACAGAGCCATCAGCTAGGACGATTGGGATGCGATGTGGAGTTAGATTTCGCATCCAGTGTCAATTAAATGTCATGTGAGCTGATGCACCAGTATCAGCATTCCAAGAAGACTGAGAGTTGGACTGAGATGCAGAGAATAGGGCACTAGCAGATCCAATGTGTGCAAAGTGTGGGACATCTGGGGCAGAATGAGGTAAAGCGATGGCAGGGGCAGCTGTAGGGGCAGATAAGACACTGAGCTGATGGATGAGCCTGTCTCTGAGGTAGCAATTGGTCTGGATATGGCCATTCCGAAGACAGAAGTCACATTTGAGGCAATTTGAGGCCCTATTAGACATTGTGGACGGTTTGGAGGCAGAAAATGGAGAGGAGAGCGAAGTGGGATGAGGAATGGATGACATAGAGGAGTGCTTAGAGGCAGTGATGATGAAATGAGTGGATAATGGTGAGATGAGAGGATAGAATTTGATTTTGATGATAGAGAGGCAAGGAGTGAGTGAAACAGACAACTAAGTGCAGAATCGAGTAGTAAGCTGCGGACCAGGGCCCATAACCTGTCAGGATCTGAGCTATTAAGGGCCCTTGAGTGAAGATTAAGACTATATTTGAGAAGTAAGAGAGTGTGCTACTGACCTGTAGAGTGAAGATTAAGACTAAGGTAAAAACTTGTCACTCTACAGGGAAATATCAACCTGACTAAGCAACTAAACTAACTAAATAAGTAAACTACCTCTGAAGCATTGCTCTGACACAACAAATAGCACAACTAAGTAGTATGACAATAACATTCAGGGGGGCCATTGCTTCTGTGACATCAGTCCTGGAAAATACACTGCGCTGGCTGAAACAGAATGGTCTCTGTGCAGACAAAGACAAGATGGAGATGGTTCTGTTCAGATGCCCACACACAGCACCGGTGCTACGGGGGCCCACGCCAACGACAGTCCCAATCAATGACCCGTGGATTGGCCGCTACGACGTTGTCCCTAGCCAAACAGTACGATGCCTGCGATGGGGTTAGTGTCAATTAGTGCAGTGTGGGAGGTATTCCAGAGGATGGTGAGGGTGCGGTGGTCCGATCCGTAAGCAAGATCCTCGGAGATGGAGAGGGGGGAGAAGTCAGTGGAGGCGACTGCCGGTGCGTTCATGATTGTGAGATCGATGATCAAGTGGGTGTGTGATGTGGTGCGGCTGTCCTCCCATGTGTGAATGTCAGGGGGGTTGATGATCATGAGGGATTCATCTTCTAGCCACCGTTCGAAACGATTGGACCAGGGGGAGGGTCTGGTGTGGGGGAGCGACCACGGGCCGTGTGTATTGAAGTCACCAATGAAGAGTGTGGGCTGTGACGATGTGACGAAGTCGAAGACATGTTGGAGGGCGTGTGATCAGGGGGGTACTGCGTGGTAGATATTGCTGAGGTCTAGGTGTTTGCCACGGTATGTGATCTGTATGAATTGTGAGGTCAGTGTGTTCAGGGGGTTTTCTTGGTTGTAGAGTAGCTTCATTTCCGGGAAGAGGGAGTGGTGGAAATATGTCACTACTTTGCAGGTGTCTTCGGTGGGGTTGTTGGGGAGTAGACACCACCAGAGGGTGTTTCGGGTGGTGCCAGTGGTGGGAGATCCTAAGGGGTGGTAGTCGGAGCGATTGGGGGTGGTGGTGCCCACCCATGGTTCTTGTATTAGGAGTATGTCGTATCAAGTGTCTTCGGTTGTGTTAAGGAGTGTGTGCGTGATGTGGGTGCGTCAGTTCACGTTGACCGATAAGATTTGGAGGGTGTGAGACATTAGGCGTCATCCACCCTTGCCAAGGGGGCAGGTTCTGATTCCGAGTCGGTGATGTGTGCGATAGGGGGTAGGGAGGGGAGGCGTGTGCGTGGGGCGTCTTCTTCTGAGGATGAGGAAGGGTCGGGGCGGTAAGCCTTTGCAAGGGGGCACTTGTCGTGTTGATAGCAGGTATGACCCTTGGCTTTCGCGTGGTATTTGGTGCTGGCTAGGCAGTTTAGGCACTGTGTGGGGCAGTCGCACGTTCCAAGTTTGGAGTGTTTGGTGGAGTAACGACATTCCTTGTCATGTGTAGATTCGCCGTGTCTTCCTCCGCAGCGTGGGCAAACAAGGGTAGTGGGGGGCCGAGAGCATCGTTGCGCCATGTGTCCAAGTTTGTGGCATCGAACGCACTGGCGGATGACCTGACGGGATTCGTACTTCTTGGCTATCACACATGCACTGAACATATGTAGGCGGGCTTTTAGGATGGACTTGAGTTTACTTCCCGAATCGTCCAGGAAGGAAAAGACCACAGAACCATTTACGAAGGTTTCACCTTGTTTGTTCGGTCCATCATAGTTTTGAAGCCAGGAGGGTTTATTTATGAAGATCATGTCGCAGCAGACGGCGTTGTCCATGAGTTCTTCAAAGAGGGTGTCGGGGTTGGGAATGAGGTCATCATCTTGATCTCTACAGAGGGGAACGCCATGGAGGAGGACTTTCATGTATCCGGCGTGGGGGACGAGGGTATATGCCATAGTGAACAGGGTGTCCAGGATGGGCTTTATGCTGTGAACCTGTTGGACAGTGGGGGAGCCTTCGAATGTAAGTACGAAGTTTGGTGAGAGTTGGGAGCTCCAGCGTCCTCCAAGGAGATTGAGGGATCTTAGGGATAAATGGTCGCCCAGGGTATGTATACACTCTTTGATTTGTCGTACGATGGCTGCGGCTGGCTTGCGGGTGGTTTGGACATGGGTGGGGTCACTGCCCGGCACCAGTCTGCGGATGACGGTCCACTCGGTGTACTGTAGGGGTTCTGGGGAGGAGGAGTCCTGACGGGGAGGGTGTGTGGTTTGTAGGGTCTCTTGGAGCCCTGTACGGCGGAGTATGGCGTCTACAAGTAGGGCTTTGGAGAGGTCGTTGCTGACCGTTGCTTCCGCACCGAATACAAGGTGGTAGTAATTGATTAAGGCCTCTCGGGACATCTTCAGGAGTTCATTTCTTGTTTTTACAGTGGGACCTCGAGCTGCCTTGGTAGATGTGCAGGAGTTGATCAAAGAAACTGAGTCCGTTGCCGGTACGAGGACTTTGGGGGGGTTTCAGGGTTTGTTAGGTTGTTTGGCTGCGATGTCCGCAAAGGACACCGGTGTGGGTTTGCCGGTTTTCCCTTGGATGTACCAGCCATGGTTTGAGCTGGCCGCAGGATCTTGTTGAACTTGTTCTTCTGTGGAGTCCGGTATGGGGGGGGAGGGGTATCGTCTCTTGTAGGATCATTGTAGGGCGGTTATGCCATTGGGGGGGATGAGGTTCGCTGAGTTGATGTCATGATCTTGTAAATAGTGTTCTATGAGTTCCATGGCAAAGTTGAACTGTTCCAGGTTGGTTTCTGGGGTGATACTGGCGACTGTTTGGCAGCGGAGGTCATGTTCGATTTGGGCTGGTGTCAGGTCCTCATATTCCAGAGGGCCATCTACATCGTCGAAACTTTCTTCCATTTCTTGGTCCTGCATCTTGGCCAAGGCCTCACAGTCTAGCTTGTAGAGGTGCAGTTCCTGGTCATTTAGGAGGATCAGGGGACGATTGGAGAAGAGTGCATGGTAGGAGCAATGCATGGTTTTGTCGTCGATGAGGTATTCGGTGAGGAAACGGGACCGTGCGTCCACGATGATACGTTCGAGGTCAGCATTGGCCATATCTACGGTGATTTGTAGGGTGGGTTTGTCCAAGGCCATGATGACTTTCAAGGGGGCGGGTTTTGGAGGGTAGACCGTACGGGCTGTTGAGGTCGGGGGTGCTCTTCCTTTGCCTTTATCCTGTCGGGGGGTGTGGATGGAGTCTTTGACAGTGGGAGGCTGTGGTTGAGATGGGGAGTAGGGGCGGGTGGGTGGTCATTTGCCTTGTTCCAGGTTGGATACCTGGGACGTGACGTCGGTGAGGTGTCTGTGGACGTCTTTGAACTGCGTGGTCATCGTATTGTTCATTTGTTGGATGGCTTGCATGATGGAAGCCATCGGGTCAAGGGGGGGAGGGGGGTTGGTGATCGTGATGTTAGTGGGAGGGGGGGTCTGGAAGTGTTCCATGGCAGCTTGGGTGGAGGGGCCGACTGAGATGTCTGACGGGAGTGAAGCTGGAACAGTTGGTTGTGGGGCGTGAATGGGGGGGGGGGCTGTCTGCCATTCTTTCCTTGATTGGCACGATTGACGCATGGGAAGAGGATCGAGAAGGTGCGGAGACCACGCTGGTGGGGGTAGGTGTGGGTGCTCCCGATCGGGGAGGAGGGGGGGAGGATGAGGGTTGGTATGGGTGTGCTTGTGCCCGCGCCACCTCCTTGAGTTTGTGGGTAGGTTTCTTCGTGGGTTTGAGGGCTTCGTGTCCTTGTGCTTCCAGTGTGGATTTCACTTCTTGGAGCTCGACTTTGTAGCATGCCTTTAATGTGGCGAGTTCCATTTGATACGCCTCGTTGGCGTCTTTCTGTGCTTGTTGGAGGGCCTGTTCTTTGAGGGTAGGGAAGTGATTGTTGTAGTAGGTTTGTGCCGTCGTTTTGGCTTTGATCTTGGCCTCATTGAGGAGGTCCTCCTTACCTTTGATCAATGCTAGTTCGACACGCATTCGTGCGGCTGTCAGGGAGTCTGCAATTTCTTGTTCTGCCCAGGGGTGTATGACTTCGATCTCTGTGCGGTTGATGGCAGCTTTCCGCGCAGTGGCCTTGAGTTCATCCGAGACCCGGATGATCCATTCGTCGATGCGGACGTCTCAGGGGATCTCAATGTCCCCCCCGGAGAGGCCAACGATGTTCTGCACTATTAGTTCATTGATGTGATCCAGGCGTTGTCTGGTCCAATCATTGATGGATTCTCAAATGAGAGGAAGCTGTTGGTTTAGTATTGTGGTGTGTACAGCTCGTAGGTCGCTGCCCACTGTTTTCACGACTGAGTTATACTGGTGTTCCAGGATGACCATGCAGGTACGTTCTAGGCATCGCACGCAGACTTCCCAATTGAAGTGGAAGTCAAGGTCGTCACGGAAAAAGTGGGATAGGGTGATGAGGGTGTCTTTCAATTGTGTGATGTGGTCTTGTTCTTCCTGTGAGAGGTCCAGGAAGATCTGGGGGAGGATGTCGGTTCCCTCTGCAGGGGGGTTGTTGTCAAAGGTGGTGCGTAGACCTTTCTGTATGTCTGCAATGCACATGAGGGATGCCTTGATCCAGTTAGACCTGGTGGGTATGTCTTTGAAACCGGAGGCCAGATAGGCATTGAGGTGTGTTAGGGTGGAACGCAGGGCCGTTCCATCTGGTTCGTTGGTGAAGTCCCCGTCGGAGAGGGGGAGGGGTTTGTTAGGGTGGGTGGGTATGGTAGGAAGGAGGAAGGTGGTAGGGTATGTACCCGGAGGGGGGGGGTCGGGCAGCATAGCTGCTTGTGGGACGGGATGGGCCATAGCGGCAAGGAACGGTGGTGGGGAGGTAGTCAGGATGGGTTGACACAATGTTCTCGACGTTAATCGCAGTAATACTGAAAATTGTCAAGTACTAAGACCAGAACCAAAGTGGGTGAACCAGAATCGATGGTGGTGGTAAGAGGAAGAAAAGGGATGTCTAGAGGGACCTCATCTAAGGGAAAGCCATATATAAAGGGGCCTTAGTAGAGGGATGACACATGGGTACATCTAAGAAAATGACCAGACTGGGGTTTGAACCCAGGACCTCCCAGATATATACTGGATGCTCTAACCCACTGAGCTATTCAGTCCTGAGTGGAGGTTGGAGCATTCATCTATATGACTGATTGATATCTCCAACAATCCACACCCCCACCTCTAATTAAAAAGGAACCAACCACACAAGTAACTGCCCACTGCATGCCCATAACTCCACCTCCCAGAAAAAGCGCTACCAGAATCACTAATCTAAATATTAGCCCTGATATGTCAATGCCAGGGGAGTTCCAAGAGCACCTACAGCACCAGGAACTGTTATGTGAAATGGATACAGTGCCTAGAAGGTTGGCTAGAGTTCCAGTCCCTAACCAGTGGTATCTCAATGATGACAATGTGGAATTTAGCTCCTGGTGGCTCAGACACATGGAATTATTAGCTGCTGCTTACATTGGTTGGGATCTGGTCTCCTGTTAGGGTAGGACGTTCCCTTCAGTACGACTTGTACGTCTTGGGTTGGCAGAGACGAAGTATCGTTCGATGCTCAAGTTTAAGAGCAAGAGTTCGGGTGGTTCACAAGTAGAGGGGAGGAACTGGAATGCAGGCACCCAGTATAGGAGTTCGAAGTCAAGTCCTGTTTATTGAGAAGGACTAATCTGTAGTACAAGGTAGTATCCTACAGGTTTATATAGCTACTGGTACAGTGATGTCATCAGAGCGTAATGAAGCCAAGTGAGGTCATAGTGGAGCCTCTTAGTAAGAAGTGGAGCGAGATGAGTAAGAATTGGAGTAATGATGTCACAATGATGTAGAAGGCTGTGCGGCAAGTGGGGCAGTCGTGGGATCAATGGAGGGAATGTGCACAGTCAAAAAAAAGAAAGTAAGTCCAAATACGTATCGTAACATCTCCTACAATGAGGCCATGAAATCAAATAGAGCAGATGAATGGAAGGAAGCATGCCAATATGAAATGGATGCCCTTTCTAAAAATAACATGTGGAAACTAGTCGATCTTCCCACCAGCTGCAAGGCCATAAAATCTAAATGGGTCTTTGAATTAAAATTGGATGGCTGATATCATGCTCACTTGGTGGCTAAGGGGATTCACACAGATCCTTGGCCTAGATTATGATGAAACCTTCTCCCCTGTCGCACATTTTGAGTCACTCAGATTACTCCTAGCATTAGCTACATTAGAAGACTGGCACATATACCAGATGGACATCAGATTGGTGTTCTTAAATGGCATGCTAGATGAGGAGATATATATGGAGCAACCACAAGGTTTTGTTGAAACTGGAAAAGAGAATAAGGTGTGTTGCCTACACAAGGCAATATATGGACTCAAACAAGCTTCCCATGCATGGAATTTGCAATTCCATGGAGTTCTTCTAGAACTCGGCTTTAAGCGGATGTCATCAGATGCAGGGGTATATGTCATGCCTTTAACACAGGGGGAGGATTCCCTAATTGTGATTCTTTATGTTGATGACATAACAATAATGGGAGCGTCTATAGAAGCTGTTAAGCAACTAAAAGCCAATCTCACTAAGAGCTATGAAATGTCAGATTTAGGAAAGATTGAGTCCTATCTCAGGATTAGAATACTCCAAGACAGATCTAAGTGTGTAATGCAAATAGATCAAGCTGGCTACATCAAGGATTGTTATTGTCATACTACTTAGTTGTGCCATTTGTTGTGTTAGAGCAACGCTTCAGAGGTACTTTACTTATTTAGTTAGTTTGGTTGCTTAGTCAGGTTGATATTTCCCTGTAGAGTGATGAGTTTTTACCTTAGTCTTAATCTTCACTCTACAGGTCAGTAGCACACTCTTTTACTTCTCAACCTTAGTCTTAATCTTCACTCAAGGGCCCTTAATAGCTCGGATCCTGACAAGGATGTCTGTGATCGCTTTAACATGGCTGATGCCAACCCTCAGCCTACTCTATGTTCAGATCAGCACATGCCTGGACATCTCCTTTGCTGTATCACAATTGGCACAGTATGCAGCAAACCCCTCCCCCCAACATCTACACCTAGCACAATATGTCTTATCTTACCTAGTAGGAACTGTAGATATGTGCATTAGGTTTGATGGTGCCAAAGGTGAAGGCCTAATGGGCTACTCAGACTCCAATATGGGAGATCAAACCAATGATAGACATTTCACAAGTGGCTATGTGTTCCTGCTATCAGGAGGAACAATCTCTTGGTCATTGTGTAAGCAAAAGACCATTGCACAGAGTACCTTAGAGGCAGAATATATGGCCATGCCAGATGCAGCAAATCAAGCTGCATGGTACTGGATGTTCCTTAGTGAACTAGAATACACCATTGATGACCCTATCCCCATCTATGGTGACAATAAGGGTGCTGTTGGTTTAGCATTAAACCTTGTCACTGGCTGTCAATCCAAACATATTGACATTAAGCACCATGCTATAAGAGAGTATGTAGAAAACAAGTATATAATGCTTGTACATACTCCTACAGAAGAAATGGTTGTGGATGGCTTCACCAAGCCACTCTTGTGTGCCCTCCTTCTGAGGCATATGCTCAGCATGGGACTAAGTCTATGTGATACTTAGCTATCCAATTGTTGGATCATGGGAGATGTTGAGATGGATGCAGATATACTGGCTTGGCCCAGTCCAGCTACCTGCCTAATGTGGTTGATGTGACTTGTAGGTAAGTCTCTAACACTCAGATCAGCTAGATCCTAGGAACTGGAGTACCCAGTTTGCTTATTGCAGATGGAGCACCCTAAGTGCTCCATGACAATTGGACTACCATATTGGGACTGCTAATGATCTTGATTACTATACCAAATAGAACTGGCTTCATAGAAGCATTACAATCATTATGATTAATGTATGTCTCAGATCTATTACAGCCATTTAAGAAATGATGGGGAATCGCGTTTTCAAAAATTCTGCAGCTTTGGTTATGTTTGGTTAAGGCACTGAGGACCCCAGAACACCTTTGCTGAAGTGGGTGGCAGGCAGCAGGCAGGCAGAGGGCAGGCAGATAGGGCTCTGCATGGGTAACCCCTGGGTAACTCGCGCTCGACCCGTACCCGTACCCGCACAGACCCATACCCGTGATCCTGGCGGGTCTCCGGTCAAAACGAGCCCAAGAACATCCAAAACAGTCAAGAAATGACAGAGCTATGGTCAAAACAATCATTTTGATCATAACTCAGTCAGTTCTTGACCGATTTGCTTCAAAATTGTTGCGTTTGAAAGCTGGCGGGTAGAAATATCCGTACCCGACCCGTACCCGCACCTACCCACACCCGTTACCCGTGCGGGTTTCAAAACCCGTGCAGGGCCCTACAGGCAGAGGGCAGGCAGCGACTATGGGCATCAAGGTCCCTACCTGAGCACAAGGTCCAGATTATATGAGCACAGCAAAAATTCAATTGCTCTCATTGAAGTCACTTCTTCGTCCACTCATTCACCTTTGTTTCTCATGGCTGATGACTCTGACCCCCCTGGTGCCCCCACTCCTTTGGATCCTGAATCCGAAGTCTCTTTTTGTGTTTCATCACAAGTCACTCATCATGTTTTGACCACTGCCCCTCAAGGATCCAAGGCAAAAGCAAAGGATAAGAAAGAGGTCAAGACAAAAGAGTTTACACACCCCTTTCACACTATGCTTGCAAGCTATCTTCTTTTGCTAGCTACAATCTTGTCCAAGCATGGCCAAGACAAATACAAGGTTACAGAATGGAGGTGCTATGGCATCAAGGTTCTCTGTTCTCCTGCTTGCACGTACATTTATGATCCCTTCACCCAACAATAAACTCTGACCCTGTTTACTTAGAAAAGCCGAGGCGATCAATGTTGACAATTATGATGAATACCAAGATCTCGCTTCCTCAATTCAACAGAACACACCATCAAAGGTTACAATCTTCATTGACATGGCTGAGGTTCAGAAATCTTTCAAAAACTCAGTATGTGTTATGAGTATTGATCTAAACTATGTCTGATTTCATCTGTAACAGCATTGTAGTGCTGAATCTGACTTGGATAGTCAAGGTGACAACAATGAAGAAAATAACAAAGTGGTACACTTATTTCTTAGTATCAACACACCCTGCTGGCTAAAGCACTATACCAGGATGCCAATAATGGCCTTACTGACTTTGCATGTGAGCTGGCCCACTTCCATTGCCTTCTGGAAAAAAAATACCAGAATGACCATGATGCTGGATACACTATCCTCAGTGAGTATGACTCCATCACAAGCTACAGGTGGACTTGCCGAGTTATCATCATTCTTGATGACCGTTCGACAATTTGTGAGTCCTGGCATCGCGTCCTCAGATACTGCCACCCCTGTCTGAGTTACACCCAGAACACCATCGAAGACACCTCTTGTTCCTGCGAGCATCTCCCCCACCATCAATACACCTTCCAAACTCTCCCACTTCTTGCAATATGCAGAAGAGAGTGTGGGTGTTTCCAATGCAACCACCTATGAAGCACAGCTTGCGTGCAAGTGATACAGGCCCAACATCCTCCACCTTGTCGACGACAAAAGCCTCACCTCTCTTGGGCTTGCTGCAGGTGACATTCTCCACCTGAAGGCAGGTTGCATTACATGGTGGAACAGTCCTGACACCAAACGAAAGCGCTGCAAGACTGATGATCCATTCCAGTCTCACCTGGGCTTTACAGCAGGAGGTAGTGCTATCGTACATATGCCACCAAACAAGAAGGTCCGTTTTGAGACAAAGTATGCTGATGGCGGTAGTTACACATTTTGGGGGCCTCATATGATTGAATGCTCCCCTGATAGACCTGAGCCTGCAGACAAAATGTGGTATTATTGTGAAGCTAGGCAGGGTATGTTCCTGATTCCCAAAGGCTTCATAGCAATAGGAGAGGGAGATCCTTTCCCATCATAAATTTGTAATCACTCAATTCATTCATTTCACATGTTCTAAATACCTTACTTTACACTGCTAATAGTCACAACCAAATGTTTTGATGGGTACTCTAAACTACATAGCCAGACACCTTGAAAAAACCCCAAGCACCTTGGGGGGTGATATTGTGGCATGCACGATCAATTGCACAAACCAACAGATCTTGCCAGTGTCATTGGAGATATGCTTTGATTGCAGAGAAAGCTTGTTTGATGGGGGTGAGTACAGTGGAAGGAAGATCAATTTGCACTCTAGAACAGATGGTCAGATCAGATCAGGCAGTTATACACCAATCAATGTATGAAGCTTCATCTTCAATAAGGCTGCAAACCTCCTCTGCTGTCAGAATGCGAGCTATTAAGGGCCCTTAAGTGATTAGACACTAAGGGGACTGTAGAGTGAAGATTAAGACTAAGGTAAAAACTCATCACTCTACAGGGAAATATCAACCTGACTAAGCAACCAAACTAACTAAATAAGTAAAGAGCCTCTGAAGCGTTGCTTTGACACAACAAATGGCACAACTAAGTAGTATGACAATAACATTTGCATGATGTATGTTGCAGTTGTCAAGGATGAGGACACTTTGGGGCCCTGGATAAGGATTCGTGAGAGGAACCTGCAGGCCGTGAAGGAATACAAATCAGCAAATTGTCATAAGACATCACTGAATTTCATACCACAAGCTCATGCAAGAATGTAACAAAGTTTTTTGTAGTGACCGAGCCTTCAATAATGTCATGTGCTATGATACCATCTAGTGTGAGGACCGGTAAGATTGAATATCACTGTGCCTGAACAAAGTGTCACATTTGTATGCATCTTTTCCCAATTGGTGACCAGCCCCAATTCCTTCCCAAAGTTTTTCTATTCCTCACCACCTCATCAATTAACAAGAGCATCTCCAGATCAGGTGCTTCTGTCACAATCTGATTCTTTTTTTTTTTTTTTTTTTTTGAATTAGTTTATTGTCCAGGAACCCATAGGGCATAAGACATGTGTGTACTTCAGTCATCTATCCTAACTACCACCGGTTCACTAGTGCGTGGACTGCCCAAGGGCAACCTACATGACTGACCAAATAAGTCCGTATTGCAACTCCTCCATCTCCCACCAGATAAAACGGCATATTGACTCTCTACTGCCCCCCACTCACCCAACTAGACCTTCCAACACTGGAGGTAGCCTAAAGGGAACTTCTTGGCGGGGGAGAACCGAGGCAAATTCAGCTGACCCTTGGTGCAGTAAGGAAGGTGGCACGCTGGAAAGCTAAGACATCAGTAAGGACACACTTAAGTTAAAGGTAATGAACGTGGAAAAGGGGTGAATCAAATGTTAAATTAGTGATCGGGTGTCCCTGAATAGCTGGGTAAGGGCCAGGGTCGGGGGATGGAGGAGGGGGTAAGCAACGGAGGGGACATGGGAAGGGCAGCCAGGTGGTAGCCAGCGGCGCTTACATCCGACCAGAGGTCCAGTGAAAAAGGGGGAAAAAGAGTGTCCAGGTGACAAAGAAAGCGTTACAGTAAGGAAAAAGGAGAGTGACAGTTACAGTCCAGGCTGAAAGTCCAAGGCAACAGGGGGAGGGAGTAGGGAGGGGAGGAAAGGGAGAGGGGGGGACAGGGACTCCAATGACGGGTGGCATTGCCAGGTGTCCCCACAGAGCCTGATGAATCTAATCACAGTACTGACCAGCTGATCCATCGTCTCCTCAGAATAGAGGGATCATCCCTTCTTCCCCATATGCTCGATCTGCTGGGTGTAACCGGCAGGCATGATGCAAAAGGGTGGGCTTGCGTCCTCCTTCAGAAGGAGGGTCACCTGGGTTGGGGATGGTGCAGGCGGAGGAGAGGGAGGTGGAGGGGCAGGAGGGGGAGCCATAATGTCAGGGACGAAGGGGACATCAACCACCATATCCTTCAAGACCGCAGGAACCAGCAAAGTGACCGGTGGGTCCGCAGGAGGGGCCTCCTGGGCAGGGGGAACAGGGGTGGAAGGGGGAGGGTCCTCAGCAGGAACAGGGGCTGTCTCATCAGCTTGAACTGCCTCGCCGCCAACTGCATCACTCACCTGGGCCTGCCTAGCCCGTCTCTCACACCTGGAAGGTCCAGAGCCATCTCGCTTCCCTTCCACCGGGGTTTCATCGGCCTTGCAGCCTCCACGCACCCAGCGATCGAAGAAGAGGTGGGCCTCGTGGCCATGGCCATCAAGAAGCTCCAAAACAAAAACAAACATCACCTTTAGGGTGTAACACGGGTGCGGGTCACACCGCGGTGTCACAGCCATGGGTTGCGCAGGTACGGGTACGGTTTCGGAAATCCGGACCTGAGGTCACACCGTGACCTGTCACCATGGTTTCACAGGTTTTCACAGGTTTAATTTAGAACGTGGAAATTGGCCAGTCCGGTCCAGTCCGGACTCTCCTGCCTTATTAGGACACTCAGAAACTTGGACTCTACCTCGGACTCAGCTGAAAATCTAAGCGGAGTAAGTTCTTTTTTTCTTCTTTCTTTTTTTTCCACTTTCTCACAGCACACTGTGATACCACCGCGTGACAACATGACACGATGGGACGACAACGATGGGACGACAACGACACAGCGCGACAACGACAACGACGGCGTGACGACGATACAATGTGACGACAACAACAACGACGGCGCGACAACGACACGACAACGATGACGGTGTGACAACGGCACAACCGCGTGATGACGACACGACGGCACGACAACGATACAACGCGATGACGACACAACAATGCGACAACGACAACAACGACAGTACGACTACGACTACGGCACGACAACAACGACGGCGCGATAACGACACGACGACGATGACGGTGCGACAACTGCACAACCGCACAGCGGCGACACAACCTCACAATGACAACACGACAACAACGACAGCGCGACAATGACACAACCGCACGACGACGACACAACCACGCGAAGAGGACACAACCACGCGACGACGACACAACCCAGCCGCGCGACGACGACACAACGACTCGACGACGATGTGATGACGACGCCGGCGCACCATCACGACAATGCGATGACGACGACTGCATGTTTGATATTTTACTATACTACTATACCTTTTTTTGTATTTACATAGCAATATATTGTTCCATCTTACTGTCTGCAGAAATAATCATGCAATCTAGTTCATTCATGAAAAGCCAGTAGATAGATAATCACACATTGATATTGATACCACAGTGTCTAAGCCAAACCTGCGGTTTCAACCTGTACCTGTGCACACCTCACCTGCAACGGGTACGGTGTGACAGGTGACGGGTACGGTATGACACAAAGTCACCTGCGGTGTGACCTGTGTTACACCCTAATCACCTTCTTCACCCTGGCCAAGGGCACAGGGCTGGGGCACAGGGCTTGCGCCTGGTGCAAAAGGTGGGAATGGAACTGGGGAGCAAACTTGACCCAGGTACAATAATTGGCCACATCAAGTTGAGCGGTGGCAACATTGGGGATAAGGAAGTTGCGGGATATGAACCAGCGACGACAGAAGATGTTGAGAATGTCGAAAACGCTAAGGTCATTGACAGGGTCGCAGACAGGAGGGTCCTTCATGACCACTGGAGGAACCAGGGGAGGAGGAGGAGGAAGAGGAGGATCCTGGGGAGCCGGAGGCTCAGGCGCAGGAGGGGAAGAGACTCAGGGACACTTGGTAGCAGGGCGAGTAGGGGAAACGACTTTGGGGGTCATGGTGGTAAGAAAGCAAGAAGCTTGCACAATCTGATTCATGTAAGCTGAATGCAAAAGATTGTTTCGCTCAAGGGCATGGGAGGAGATAGATTTGTGTAAAAAATGAAGTCGTCAAAGGGCTTGAAACACAGTGGGTAGGGTGACATGAACCTGTCATTCAGTTGCAAGTGCCTCTTGGATTTCTGTCAGATAAGAACAATGACATCACTCCAGGAGATTATAGACAAAGTCAAGGTCTGTGGGGAGGAGTTTGCGGCGCCAGCCTGAGTGATGCCTATGAGGGTTGAATGGTACACCATAATGATGAGAGTAGATAAGAACTTGATAGACAAGGCTTTTCATGACTCCCAGCAGTTGGCAAATTGTCTTGACACTGAGACCTTGGTTGTGATGCAGGATTGGGATGCACACTTTTAGGTCTCATGACAATTGATGGGGCATGCTTGTTGCAAGTGGGTTGTTGCACAGCAGCAGCAGGTGTTATGCTTACGGGGTCCTGCCTTGCAACCAAACATAACCAAAGCTGCAGAATTTTTGAAAAACATGATTCCCCATCATTTCTTAAACAGCTGTAAGTGTGATATTAAGTACTGCAGGAAACCTTGCTACTGTATGATTGCACACTATGTTTTATCCTTAGGAACAATCTAAGGGATCATACACTTTCTTCCAGGGGTGCTAGAACACCCTACTGTATGTTTCAAGTGTCCTGTGACATGGACTTTCACTATACAGGTGTTACTTTATGGTACATGGAATGTTTCTATCTCATGTCAATGTAAACACGATATTGTGGACACCTAAACTCACTGTTTAGCACAATTTGTACATACATGCACCTAAAAGTATATAAATCCTCCTATGGGAGTGGGATGAACCCCATCTCCTACAGAGTTATACACATCTCTGTTCTCCATGCTCTCAGCTTTAGCTGTGCCATAAACTCTCTTCATCACTGCTGTTCATCAAGTAAATCCTCAGCCACAGAGAAGTTCTGTTATGATTAGTGGTTATAAAGTAGGAATAGCCAAAGGCTCAATATGCCTTCTGACTTGTCTGGTCTGTTCCAAGCAAAGTCAAGCAATAAGCTTGAGGAGTGAGGGTTCACACAATGAGAGGGGTGACTTAGAATGTATATCCACGAGGAGAACAGACCTAAGGCTACCTAGAGACATCACTAGTCCTTTAAGTAGTGTTTTAAAGTCTGGTCCAGTCTGGTTTTTGGGCCCAAATGTGAAAAAACCACAACCACAACCAGTTAAAATCACTACAAAATATCAAAGGACTGAACTGAACCGCAAAAGACTGGTCTATTTTGGCCTAGATACATAATATCAACTGGTTAAGACCAGTTAAGACTGGTTTTTTTGAGGGCCAGCTACAAAACAGTAAACACGTTTGGGAATGGTCGGCCCAAATCGGTCTGGCATTGTCTTATCAATAGATTGTATTGTACTTGATCTCTCTGTGAAATTACAAGTCCTAATTGGCTGAACTAAAGGGCACGCAAGTTAATTACTATCACACTCTGTATACTAAAAGTCCTTATGGCTTGAACTAAAGGGCACATAGATTGGATTGATTACTGTTACACTCTGTATACTAAATGTAGTCTAAGGCAACACTAAATCAATTGTTACACTAACTGTGACTTGTGCACACTGTGACTCATAACTCTGTTGGAGATATCAATCAGTCATATAGATGAAAGCTTCAACCTCCACTCAGGACTGGATAGCTCAGTGGTTTAGAGCGTCCAGTATATATCTGGGAGGTCCTGGGTTCAAACCCCAGTCTGGTCATTTTCTTAGATGTGCCCATGTGTTGTCCCTCTACTAAGGCCCCTTTTATATGGCTTTCCCTTAGATGAGGTCCCTCTAGGGTGCATTTATAACAAACTCAACTTGCAGTGAACTAAATGATGGACTTGGAGTATGAGTTTTGGTCACTTTCCCGATTAGGAAGGAGCCCAGCCCAGTCCAGACTGGTTGTTCTCTGGAGCGTCCATGGCTGCTCAGCTAGACCTAACAAGTGAGAATGTCCCAATGATTGAAATTTTGTTAAGATTTTGTTAAGACTTAGTAAACCTTTAGTTGACACTTAAAAGACCGATTTAAACCGGTTAAAACCGGTTTTTATGTGGTTTTTTCAAAAAGCATTAAACCCTTAGACTGTTAACCAGTGATGTCCAAAACTGGTTTAACCGCAACCACAGTCCAGTCTTTTTCGGTTGCAGTCCAGTCCAGTTGTTGGTCTTTTTTCGGTTAATTAACCAGACCTGAAAACACTACCTTTAAGTAGTCTACAGTACATCCACTGGCGCTCCTAGGGCCCTTCCAGCACATTCCACTGCCTTCACAGGTCTGTCCCATGATCCAGGTTTTTTTTTTTTTTTTTTTTTTTTTTATAATCAGTTTATTCGGTCCTCGCTATCATCTCAGCATGCAGACCGGCCTACAAACCCATCATTGACTAGGGACTGCGAAACCTACTGTACCTAAGTACCTCGGTGACCCGAAACCCTAGCTAGGAGAAAGTAAACAAATTACAAGAGGGGCTGAAAAAGAAGTGGGGCGATACAGTAAAGAATGATACGGGCGTAAACAGTACAAAAATGAATGCACTCCAATGGGGGGGACAGGGCCCAAACAATCATTGCATATTCCCCATATGAGAGGACCGCGGCTCCCACCTGAGAACACTGCCCCACAATCCACCAAAAGAGGCACCCTGTATGGAAGTACGGGCCTAGGGTTCAAGAGTTGTAGACAAGATAGAAACAGGGAAGACGTGCGCATGTGTGCTAAGGGAAGGGTGCAGGTGAATCTCCTCACGGCTAAATGTTGCTCGCACATCCAGCAACGTGGCTCCGGCGCTGACGAGGGTAGCCCATCCTTGATACCTGTGGGCCTCAGAGTCTGGGGCAACCCAGCAGACACCCAACTTGCGCGGG
The DNA here is from genome assembly GCA_003314055.1 of Lactifluus hygrophoroides. Classification (NCBI taxonomy): domain Eukaryota; kingdom Fungi; phylum Basidiomycota; class Agaricomycetes; order Russulales; family Russulaceae; genus Lactifluus; species Lactifluus hygrophoroides. The sequence goes on along the minus strand of QLPC01000014.1, from coordinate 18,189 downwards.
GTGATCCAAACTGAGACAGGGGGGGGTGCAGGTGGAGGGGGAGGGGGTGGCACAAAGGGGGCGTCAACCACCATGCCAGCCGCAGCCTCCTGGGTAGGGGGCAGAGGGGTGGAAGGAGGAGGGTCATTGGGGGTCTGGGCCATCTCACCGGCCACTGGAGTCCCCTTGCCGCCAGCTGCATCACTCACCTGGGCCTGCCTAGCCCGTCTCTCTTTCCTGGAAGGTCTAGAACGGCCTTGCTTCTCAGCCGGTGGTGTTTCATTGGCCTTGCGGCCTCTACGCGCCTTTCGATCAAAGAAGTGGCGTGCCTCGCGGCCATGGCCATCAAGAAGTTCTAGAATAAAAACAAACATCACTTTCTTCACCCTGGCCAAGGGCACAGGGTTGGGGCACAAGGTGCGCGCCTGTTGGAGAATGTGGGAATGGAATTGGGGAGCAAACTCAACCCAGGTAAAATGGCCATCTGCATCGACTTGTGCAGTGGAAATATTGGGAATGATGAAGTCGTGGGAGATATACCAGCGACGGCAAAAGATGTTGAGGATTTCAAAGACAGACAGGCCGTCATCATCACTTCCTGACCCCGTTGACAGGACAGCAGCAGGACCTGCCCTCCCCCCACCAGAGGTGGGGATCACAGAGGCAGGGACCCCTACCCCAACATGGGCTGGTGCCAATGAGGGGGCAGATCCAGGAGAAGTGACTCAAGCCCTCTTACAAGGGAGAGAGGCAGAGGGGGGGGTAACACGGTTTTCAGAGAACATGGTGGTAAAGGTCCAAGAAGGAATGCCATGATCCAGGTTTGAGTCTTCAATATAACCGTATCCAGTATAGGATGGAAGAACAATATTGGGGCTTTTGAATGTAACAGGAATTTAAGTCCTTATCAGTTACAACAGGTACTCTCTGAATATTAGGGAGGCACAGAAGGGAGAGGCTGAGTTATTATCGGGGCACTGCACCTCAAAAGCCCATGAGGTGGATGTCAGTACCTGAATAAAGAGAGGGGTGTTGGTCAAGGCAGATGGGTCAATGGATAACAGAGGGTCAGCAGAACAGATTTGGTGTTGGAGGGGTCACAAGTTCAGAAGGGGGTGGTTTGAGGTCAATGGTCAGAAGGGGGGTTTGCCAGATGATACAGAGGATAGAATTCCTCTGCCAGGGGGGACAAGGACAGGCCTGGGATAGGGGTAACAGAAGGGCCCTGAATGGGAGTAACAAATGAACCAGGGGCAGGATAGGTTAGGGATTTCTGGGGACAGAAGTGCCAGGTGTGACTGGGAAGGCCACAGGTATGACAGAGGCAGTTGATTTTCTGATGAAGATGGATCTGTTTCTTGGAGATGCCATGTTTCTCTTTCTTGACAGGACAGGTGGGAGTGAAGTGACCAGCTCCACCACAATAGAGACAGAGGTTGTTGGTGACTCAATGGCATCATTCTTCAGGGGAGAGCTGCGGCATGGAGGGGCGCAAGGGGGTGACCTGGTTCAGGAGCAGATGGGTGACAGAAGTACTGATGGTGCTGCCAATAACTGAAAGTGCTAAAGAGGCAGAAGACTGCGATGATCGGAATTAGCACCACTAGAGGGATCTTGGATGGATCCAGACTGGAGATGGCTGAAGGCAGAGCACTGGGTGGGGAATGACCAATGATAGGACAGGAGGGATAACAGATGTTTCCTGAGGGTGGCACAGAGGGTGACTAGGGGTGGGATGTAGAAGAGTCCTAGAGTGGTGACAGATGTGTGCCACAGAGGGTGCCCAACAGATGTGGGAGAGGGGTTCTCCCAGAGGGTGACACAGAGGGGGGAATGTTACAGATGTGTGTCGCAGATGCTGACTGGGGATGGGGCAGGAGTGGAAGGTAGGTGCTTCCAGAGAATGTCACAGAGGAGGGGTGTTACAGATGTGTGATGCAGATGTTGACCCTGGACAGGAGTGGGAGTTGATGCTTCCAGAGGTTGATGCAGAGGGGGGTGAGCAGAGGTGCGTCACAGATATGACCGACAATGGAGGGGATGTGTGAGTCATGGGTGGGGCAGATGTTGACCAGAGGTTACCAATGTGTGTTTTGATGAACACAGAGGAGGGAGTACTGGATACATGTTGTGGATGAACAGATGTTGATAAATGGAGGGGGGTACAGAGGGCAACTGGTTTTATGTGGCATGGAACAGGGAGGGGAGCAGAGGGACAATAGTGGATGTGGACGGAAGGTGGTTGATGCTGAGGGCAATGATGTTGAAGATGACCGATGTTGCCAATGATGATGAACAGGGATGGACCACCATGAGGGAATTGTCAATTGCAGAGGTTACAGGGAGGGGTCTGTTATTGTCATACTACTTAGTTGTGCCATTTGTTGTGTCAGAGCAACGCTTCAGAGGCTCTTTACTTATTTAGTTAGTTTGGTTGCTTAGTCAGGTTGATATTTCCCTGTAGAGTGACGAGTTTTTACCTTAGTCTTAATCTTCACTCTACAGGTCAGTAGCACACTCTTTTACTTCTCAAATACAGTCTTAATCTTCACTCTACAGTCCCCTTAGTGTCTAATCACTTAAGGGCCCTTAATAGCTCGCATTCTGACAGGGTCAACAGTGGAGGGGATGTACAGGAGTGTCATCAATGAACAAGATAGCAGCCAGCTATTGTAGCAGTGCTGAATGGAGGGAGACATGGAGGATGATGGGCAGGAGTGGTCAACAGACAAATGCCCTCTCTTCAAAGGGTTGGGCAAGTCACGGATGGGGTACAAGTTGTGGAGGATGGTGCGAGTTGCAGGCTGTCATGGGGGGATACAGATTACTCACTATTGGTCTCAGTGACAATGAGGAGACTGTTCAAATGTCAGGAACAGCTATGCTCAACCACAGCCGGACCTTGGGTCCAAAGGTTGGTGAGACATGGGCAGAATTGAAGATGTTGATACAACAAGATTCTTCAGCACTTGCAGGCACACCTATTTCTGGAGAGGATACTGAAGGCCAAGAGGGTCACCACCAATGTCAACAACAACAGCAACAAGGGACATGGAGACAAGGGAGAGGCACTGTGTGTGACAAGAGATGCTTAGGCAAGTCATACATTATCAGGCTCTTTATGGGAGGAGAGACAAGATGAACAGTCTGGGGGCTGTTCTTGGATTTGCAGGGGTTTATATATACATGGGGGTACAGGTCACATGTCAATCAATGAACTCTAATCAATGATCAACAGGTACGTGCATTGGTTAAGGGCAGGTTGTAAGTAAACAGATGGGTTTCAGGGTCAAGGGTTCACACTGGGAGATCCAAAGGGAAATAGCCATGCTGCGAACTGTGGATGCTGCAGATTACATGATTGGTACTTGCCAGATGCTGTGGAGGGGCTGCAGAATGCTAAAAATAGCAACCAATGGTGGCGCAAGACTGAGGGAGCGGATGTGAAGGGCTTTCATGGTAAGGAGTGGATAATCCAGGTTTTGCTGGTGCAGATATGATTGGGAGATCAACAGAATCAGATCACGTGGGTTGGTCAGGTGACTGAACAGGATGGATGCGTCACATGATGATGCAAGGCATCAGGTGCCAAATGGGAGGGGGGGTACTGGATCCCATGAGTCAGGCATCTTGGGGATTATGGCTGGGGCACATTGTGGCTGAAAGAGAAAGGTGATTATGGGAGATTTTCCCATGGTCAAAACTCAAAACTTGAGCCAAAATTTGGCATTCATGACAGTATCTAGACATAAACACACCAAAAGTCCATGTCACAAGACACTTGAAACATACAGTGAGGCCTTCTAGCAGGCCTAGGAGAATGTTTACAATCCTTTAGATCATTCCTATGGATGAAACAGTTCTTGGTCTATGTAAACAGTCATACAGTATGTTGAAATAATGACCATTATCATCACAATTATGGCATTCATCACCATGTGTCCTTTTAGCCTTTGATTGTTTACTCACTTATCTCTTTGATCCCTTATCTCTTAGATTCCTTTGTGCATTTGATCCCTTCATCGCTTTGCCTTTGTGGCATTAATACTCTAATTGTTCTGTTATAAATGATCAACCCTAGTTAGCTGTGTTTCAATACTTACAAAGACTTAGCTGTGCTACAAGCATACGATACATGACAGTATAAAAAGCCTGCATAGAGCGTTGTGGCCAAACTCATTGGCTGCACGTGCAACCCCTTTTCCTTTCATATGATACTTCCTGAATAGCTATATAAACAGATAGAATTCCCCTTTGTAGTCCCTCAGTTCTCGTGCATTGTATACTGCACGCATTTACTGAGGTGAGCAAACTTACTATTACTTTCACTCCTATCACTTGTACTTACAATACCAGTTATCTTGCTGTGTCTCTTTGTATAGGTGAATCATACAGTTCTCGTGCATTGTATACTGCATGCGTTTACTAAGTTATCTTGCTGTCTCTCTTTGTATAGACACTCCACACACTCTCATACTCAAACTCATCTTATCAGATTGCCCATAACTTTTACACAGTAGGTAGGTATCCTGCAGTACTTAATATCATGTTAATAGATCTGAAACATAAGCAATCACAATGATCATACTACTTCTACAAAGTCTGTTCTATTCCATACAGTAATTGAGATCGTTAGCAGTCCCAATATGGAAGTCCAATTGTCTTGGAGCACTTAGGGTGCTCTGATCATAATAAGTGAACCAGGTATTCTGGTTCCTAGGATCTATCACACGGTGCTTGACTGTGAAGTGGCTAGGAAGTTTAAGCAATGATGATGACTGATTGATGTAGTCAAGGAGATTGGCCAGCTCTGGATTCTCTACCTTGTCAAATGGTTGGTCTGAGGCAATAATCCAAGTTATTAACAGCTCTTCAAACTTTTCCTGGTTCCAGGGTTCCTAAAAATTAGTGTTTGACAGGGGCACAGTGTACCCACTGGGTTGGTGGGTAGGGTAGGTCACGGGTACAGGTACGGGTATGATTTTTCTGACCTGTGGCCAACCCGTACCTGTGAGCACAGAAACTCGTACCCGCACTCACGGGTTTTGATAAAGCATCAACATCTCACCATCAGATCTCACCACGATGTGTCAAACACGTCTGCAGTATATCTTACATCTTCAAATGCGTTCCATGTCCATCAATTAACCATGAAAGACATCAGTGGCTTTGATTATGTCGACCCCACTGATCGGCTTCTCGCTTTGTGGTGTCTTCCATCACATCCTCATCAAACCAGCATCTGCAGCATCCATGGTTTGGCCAGGTAACCTTCCCTGGGCTGCAGTCCTCAGCATGTTGCACACACAGCAGACAACCAGTATGCACAGTTGGGATGGTATTTCCTGTGGATCCTGCCAACTATTTTCACCTACACTTTTGTCCCCCACTTCTTATACAGTCAACTTGCTCTGTCTCAATCCCTTTGGCCTTCAATCCCTCCCCCCCTCCTCTTCCCATGGTGGGCCAATGCTAATATTGCCTCTGCCGTTGTATCGTCGTGCCATCGTGTTGTCCTTGTGCTGCAGTGGCAGGAGGATCCGAGGATACAGGTGGCAGAGCATCACAAAATTTAGCTGCCACTCTGACAGAAACACGGGCGGGCCACTTACTGACGTGGGCAGAGAAGGACGGGCGTGAGCATGGGAACCCATACCTGCACTCACAGGTTTCAGTATCATGTTGATATCTTACCGGATCTCGCCACTTTGCTTCAACTGCCGTTGGACCCTCGTTCCATTGCAAATCATCACACATGGTCATCACAGTATCTTCATTGTAGCCCCAATTAACTTCTGCTTTACTTTCTTCAGCAGTGGCGGCATATTGCGGGTGCAGATCAATACCCCTTTCTGGCAGGAGAACGACCAATACTATACACCCATCATGTATATAAAGAAAGAAAAAAATACACATTTTCTTTGACGATTCCTGAGTCCTGACTGTTCCCCTATGGTGCGCAATGAAGTAGACCCAACCCTGATCATTCATGAACGTTGCAAGCGAAGACTTACCTCATACATAACAGATCTTGACAACATGTCTGCAGATAAAGCAGAAACAGTTAAAAGGCTGAAACGAACAGTAAGGCCGATGTCGGTGGATTTGGTGGATTTGGTGGATTCATCTGGTAAGTTTTTGACTCTTCAGTGACTGGATTCACTGGAACAGAGTGCCATATTACTTACCGTATCGCAGAGTCCGTGTCTTCAAGTCCTGTGGTTGCAGATGAGGATGCGAATGGAGACATTGACGACGATGACATGAATGGAGACATCAACGACGACGATGCGAATGGAGACATTGACAACAACGACGCAAATGGAGACACTGACGACAACGATGGTAACACCGAGATTCTTGACATAACGGAAGTTACAGAGCAAGGACCTGAATCAGAATTAGGTCAGTTGTCATGATACGAGATGTATGTCGCAGAGTAAACCTTTGTTCACAGAGAAGTTGGCTAGTGTCACGAACGACGAATTCTGAGTCCAAGTTTCGAAAATCGACCATGGGAAAATATTATATAACCACCTTCCTTTCCTGGCCACGACGCGCATCTGCTCCGCTATCCTTCTGTTAGCCGACCCGGTTATTCCTAAATCACTCCGAGATGACCGACCTCGTCCCCAAGATGCCCGACTCATCCGATCCAAAGCCTAGCCCAGCCCATGACCCACCTGACCCCTTGCGCCATCATGTGACCCAACCATCACATTCCCTCACCTGACCACCCCATGTGACCCAACTCTGTTGATCCTCCGATCATATCTGCGCCGGCAACGGCCGGTTTACTGTCCCCCTCCTTGGATCCGTCCCCGATCTCTCCCCTTTGCCCCGTGCCACAATTGGACGCTATATTTAGGTTCTCCGCAGCACTGCGCAGTTCGCAGTCCGCAGTAGTCCTGTGATTGCTGCGCAAGTTATTAATAGAATGGTACGATACTTGGTTCATTATATCATTGGTTACCGTTCCCACGGCCCACCCGTCCGTCTACTTACTGCCTACCCTTAACCAACACACATCCCCATTTATCGTTGATTAGAGTTTGTTGATCGACACGTGACCTGTACCCCCATATGTATATAAGTCCCCACAAATCCAAGGAACAGCCCCCCAGACTGTTCATCTTCGTCACCTATCCCTGATAGAGCTGGGCATAACCGAGCTCTACCTAAGTGTCTTTTTGCTTGTCCCTTCTCTCCCTTGTCCCCGCTCTCAACTTAGTCATCGGGGTAGTCGATCACAGACTACGACTAAGACTCTGACCTTCATCGTCGTTGACTGGAATAGGCGTGCCATAGACCTTTGAAGACCACTGCTGCATCCAATCCCGCATACTCACGTGCACTCGGCCTCCAGTACAAGGCAACGGCTTGGGCAAGCAACGCCGTTCCTGACAGCTAGAGAGTGGACTGCTCCTGTGTATGCCTTCTTCCAGCCGTGCCCCTCAGTAGAGGTCGTAGGTGGCTGGCGTTGTCACAAATTCATGTGTGCCGCTACATATTGCAAAGGGAAAGGAACACGGCCTCAAATTGTCTGGCACTTTCTTGATACAGCTGATGCCAAGTTGACTAGCAACCTCCGCAAACACGCCAAGCAGTGTTGGGGTGAAGGCATGGTAGGGCAGGTGGACCAGGCAAAGGATATTGCCAATATTTGTGAGGGCCTTGCCAAAGCAACAAAGCTAAAAGATGGGTCAATTATGGCAATGTTCAAGCGACAGGGAAAGGGCAAACTTACATTCATGGCACAACAACACACATATCAGGAGACGAGGTGAGTGATAGCCAGCCAACCCAATACTTGCTGACATCAAACCAGGATTGAATGTGTCCGATGGGTGGCCGAAAGCATGCAGCCCACAAATATCATTGACGATCCCAGTTTTCATCAGCTGATGAAGACAGGTCAGCCACATTATCGGATCCCCTTAGCTCGAACGGTTGCATGCGATGTTCATGTTGTATTCAAAAGAGTGAAAGAGCGTGTCATAAAAATATTGCGAGTGAGTCCCAAATAACTGTGAGTCTGTGATCATGAGCACGAGACTTACCCAGGCCTCATATAGGATTATGACAGTTCCTTAAACTTTGCGATGGATGCTTGGACATCCCTCAGCCATCAAGCCTTCATGGCTGTAACTGTACACCTTTTTCAGGATGGCAAGGCAATATCTATACTGTTAGACATTATCGAGCTTCCCATGTCGCATACAGGGCTCAATCTTGCAACCACATTTGTAAAGATTCTGAAGGATTACAAGATTTCTCGTAAAGTGAGTACTTCTCTCTCTATATAGGTCAATTGTGTTACTTACACCAAGCCAGTTCCTTGCCATTACATGTGACAACACCACCGCCAATGATAATGTCATGAACCATGAAACCTCGCCACCATAAACCGGGGGTCACGTGATTGTGGGAAGTATCACGTGACCTATCTGACCCTCTGACCTGGGCACGTGACCGTGGGATATGGCACGTGACCATGGGATACAGCACATGACTGTGGGATACGGCACGTGACCCCTCTGACCCTCCAGCACGTGACCGTGGGATACAGCACGTGATTCCTCCAATCCTCTAACCATCACACGTGACCGTGGGATACGGCATGTGATCGGCTATTCGGTTACCTCCTGTGCCAGACCGGCTGTCCGGCTTCCCTCCTTGTTATCCGAACTGGTTGTTCAGATATTCCTGCCTGGGGATTCCCCAAGGGATTCCCCATTACTGCTCCTCAATGGATATCTCCACTCGGAGATCTCCCCCCGGCTCTTCCTTGTCCCTGCTCTCTTATCGCCATTGGACGATAACCCCTATGTCTATTCTTAGACTCCGCAGTTCCGCAGTTAAGGTTCCGCAGTTGCTGCGCACTTATTTATAGAATGGTACGACTCGTTCGATTATTCCTATTGGCTCACTCAATAGATCACGGACTTGTGACTTGTTCGTTTATCGCTCGTGTACCTACTTACTGCCTGCCCTAAACCTACGCACGGACCTGCCCCCATGTATATATAAACCCCCCTGAATTGAGGAGCAGTCCTCAGACTGTTCATTTGTCGCTTCCCCCATCATAGCTCCCAAGCTATCCCTCTCATCTGCCTCTCTGGTCATCTTGGTGGCCCTCTTGTCCTTTATCCTCTTCATCATCACCGTCGCCTACCGCCACCACCTCCTCTGTCGCCCTCAAGTCCTGACTCTGCCACTACCTCTGCACACTCAGCCCCCCACCCCACGAACAGACGTAATCGAGAGTACGTCTGGTTCGTGACAGATAAGATGGTGGACATGCTTGCCAACGTCATCCACCACTTCCCAGGCAATGCCAACTGCGTCTGCTGTCTTGCACACATCATTAACCTCGTAGCCAAGCTCATATTATGACAATTTGACGCATCAAAGAGGCGAGGCAAGGACTGAGAAGACCAGATAAAGGATCAGCCAGCAGAAGAAGATCTTGACGATGCAAGGCTTGTTGAGGTGGCGGCGCAAGATGCATGTGAGATTGCCGAGGATAATGAAGAGGGCGATGTCCAGGTAGACCTTGATCTTGAATACATTGAGGATACAATGGAGGAAGAGATAAGGGATGCAAGCAAGAGGACAGAGCCAGTTCGTCGCGTTCTGACTAAGGTAAGTGATTATCCTTAATGGCACATCCACGTGAATGAATCGTTGATTATGCATTTGTCAGCTTCGAAAATTTGCGTATGCTGTCAAGAACTCCAGCACCATCCTCTTGCCAGAGTGGAAAAAAGTCATTAGAAAGCTTGCTACCAACTCTGAGGACCCCAACAACAGACTATCTGTCCGTATAATGCCTCATGATGTTTCCACTCGCTGGAACTTGACTTACGACATGCTTGAGTTTGCATACGCTTATTGCAACACCATCAATCAAATGACCGACAATCGAACACTGAAACTCAATCCATATGTCATTACGGAGGCCAAATGGGAAATAGTAAAACAGCTACAGGGTGTACTCAAGGTGAGTAGTAATATGATAGTCATGTTCTTTGCGGTAACCTTTGAGCGCCAGATTTTCAAAACAATAACTTTGATGTTCTCAACTGAAACCCCTGCCTTGCCACCATCATCCTGTTATAAATGCACCCTAGAGGGACCTCATCTAAGGGAAAGCCATATAAAGGTACCTTAGTAGAGGGATGACACATGGGCACATCTAAGAAAATGACCAGACTGGGGTTTGAACCCAGGACCTCCCAGATATATACTGGATGCCTGCAACCCCTCTCACCCGACTCAATTGAAAATCTGAATGAGCGCCTTCAAAGCATCACTCACACCCTCTCCACGCTGTCCTATACAGTCCAGGGCATCAAAGCCCAAACCAACAAGCCTGACAAAGCCCCCCGAGTGGGGACGACACCTGCACCACCCACTCCCCGCACATACGCCGCAGCTGCAGCAGCCCCAGGTCAGAGACCTTCCTTGGTTCTCGCCCTTGGACTCCCCGGAGGTCACGCGGACCAAGACCGGCCAAGGCCGGAACGGGTCTGCGAGGCCCTAAATAGGGCACTTGGTGACTCCCCATACCCACAGGTACGCTTATCCACCGCAAGGTGGACAGCAAAGGGTAACCTAGTGGTCACGGGGGCCTCATCTGTCACCGCCCAGCAACTCCAGGCATCTCAATCCACTATCTCCAATGCTCTCATGGAGAGCTTCTCGGCGGAAGACCACACTAACCCCCCTCCCATCAGAGCCAATGTCAAATGGTCCAAACTCCTCATCAACGGGATTCCCATGGGAATCACAGAAGCTCGCCGCACCGCCTACACCTCGGAAGAATGCCACAGGGCACTCGCCGCCGAGAACCCCTCCTATGCCTCCCTCACTGTCACACGCAAACCCTCCTGGGTACGCCCACCCTCCTCCTACACCTCCAACTCTGCCTCCTCCCTCGTGCTTGCCTTCGAGGATCATGACGGGCAGACATTGAAGACACTGCTGGCTGACCGACACCTCTACTTACTTGGGGTACGAGCCACCGTCTGCAAGTGGAAGCAGCGCCCCCCCTCCCACACCCCTTGCCCCGACACACCCATGCTAACCAACAACCCCGTGGCAAACCTCCGGGCCCTTCTGAGCCAAACGCAACCCACCATCTCTTCACCGCCTTCCTCGGGCAAATGGGCCAACGCCCCCGACACAGGTAACCACTCACCACCCACCAAGAGGAAAGTGAGAAAGAGGGGGTAATGGTGATGACTACGCTGATTTCTTAAGCACACATTTTTTCCATATCACCCATACCTACTAACCGTACCCACGTCCGCTTTCGAGTGATCAGGGGGCCCTTTTTTAATAGTTAGACTCCCACACTCCCTAATAAGTCTCTCATTTCAGCCCAGAGTTCCATTAGTAGATTGCTACATAGTGTTCTGTACACCAAGGCGCAATCCAAAGGAATTTAAAAAAATAAATAAATAAATATACTGGACGCTCTAAACCACTGAGCTATCCAGTCCTGAGTGGAGGTTGGAGCTTTCATCTATATGACTGATTGATATCTCCAACACATCCCTGCCATGGATAGGATGCATGATGCACTTACGACTGCATCTTTTTTTTTTTTTTTTTTTTTTTTTTTTTGAATAAATTTATTCAGTCTACGTAACCATGAACATAAAGACTGGGTGCTACCAAGGGCAAACAGAGACTCCTACACTACATAGGGCAACTCTACCTAAGCGGTGACCAACAAATGAAACAAAGGGGTGATACAAAAATGTTAACTGCAAGCGTGAAAAGGGGTGAAGTGAAATGGGGCAAAGGGCCCATGGGAACAAAGGAGCGTCAACAAAAAGGGTCCAGGCCCGAAGTCCACGGAGATGAAACGGGCTAACGACGCCGGGTTAGGACGTATTCAGCCTTCCCAGGCCCAAGGCCCAGGAGGTGCGCCAAGGTCCGATGGACCCTTACCTCGCCATCTAGAGCGTCAACTGCCACATGAAACTCATAGGTGTTGTGATAGGACATGTGAAGCCCCTCAAGACGGATCTCCTCATCCAGCTGGTCCTTCAACGACAAAGGGCAGAGATACCAGGACCACGGTTGAGGATGCTGTTGGCGGTGAAGAACAGGGTCGAAGTGCTGGTACACCGCAACATCGGAGTTAATCGTGGGGGACTTCGGTACAGGAGGAGGGGGTGGAGAGGGGACCCTGGCAAGGGGGTACTCCCCGAAGGCCTTACGTGGAAGGGATTGTGACACGATCTCCCCACACGGAGAGGATGGGTCTCGAGGGAGAGGCAAGCGAAAGGCGGGCAGAGAATCACCGGGACATTCCTCGTCTACGACCATGTGCAACTGCCCAGATGATTCCAGCAAAACAGGCACGACATCGCTTGACGAGTCCTGACCCTCAACTCCCACCAGGCCCCCCACCGCCTCCGGCGACGGGACTACAGCCTCCTTCATACCAGACTTGGAACGCTTCTTCTTCTTTTTTGTCACCGGCGCTGCAGCCGGCGTCACAACCACAGCCTTCTTAGGGGCTGGAGTCACCACGGGGGGGGCCTGGGCATCCTTGGGCTTGCGCCCTCTGCCGGCGATCCCCGGACGCGATGTGCGGAGATGAAAGAAGCATGCGGCACTAGGGCCACGACCGTTGAGAATGTCCAAAACAAACACAAACATCACCTTTTTCACCAAGGCGCAGGGCACAGGGTGAGGCACAAGGGCACGAGCCTGTTGCACCAGGTGGGAATGGAAAAGGGAAGTGAACTCGACCCAATCGAAGTCGCCGTTCTCTGCTTTGGTGGCGGAGGAAACGTTGGGGATGAGAAAATCGTGTGCGATATGCCAGCGCAGATGAAAAACCTTGAGGACTGTCGCCTCAGAGGTGGAAGGAGAAGGAGTCTTGAACTCAAAGTTGAGGTCCTCGAGAGACTCAAAGTGAAGGAGCTCTTCCAGGGTGAGGCCTGTGTGAGCAACCACCTCAACCCCCTCGACTGGCGTGGGGGGAGGGGCCTCGATCCGGACCCGCTTGACAGCCTTGACTGTCGAATCGGAGGAAGGAGGAGAGGAGGAGGGAGAACGAGATTGTTTGCGCTTAGAGCGCTTCAAGACCCCTGAGCCCGTTGACAGGACAGCAGCAGCAACAGGCCTCACCGTCGGGGGATGGATCACAGGCTCTGGGGACTCCACAGTATGGGCTGGGGCCAACACAGCAGAAATCCCAGGGGCAGAAGAGGATGAAGCCACCACAGACGCATAGGACATGGTGGTAAGAAACAAAGAAGGATGCTTACGACTGCATCTGAAAACACTGCACTCTCCTCAGGACTTCAAGCTGGGCTAGTGGTTGGCAACGATCTACTCGATAAATACTATGCGCTCACTGATGACTTGCACTGTCACGTTGCCTTGACATTCTAGGGACTGTTCTTTTCTTCCCAGACACATACCAACCCTTGCATCTGGAGGGCTTCTCTTTACAACACATGCTGATGGACTTCTGACCCTGTTCACTATGGTACTTACTTTACGGACTACTTATCGCTCAGTAAGGGCTCTAGGCCCTCTATCTTCATACCCCACACTCTGGACTATGACGCGTACCTACGACTCATGACTCGAAGGCCATATGGGCCTCTGTACTATACTGGATACGGATATCTGACTCGACTCAAACCTGGATCATGGGACAGGCCTATGGAAGGCAGTGGAACATACTGCAAGGGCCTTAGGAGTGCCAGTGGACGTACTGTAGACTACTTAAGGACTTGTGATGTCTCTAGGTAGCCTTAGGTCTGTTCTCCTCATGGATATACTTTCTAAGTCATCCCTCTTATCGTGTGAACCCTCGCTCCTCAAGCTTATTGCTTGACCTTGCTTGGAACAGACCAGACAAGTCAGAGGACGTATTGAGTCCTTGCTAGACTTGTGGACACGCTTAGGACTTAGGCATGACATTAGAACAGACCTCAATCCTGGCACCAAGGTCAAGGAAAGGGAAACAGCCTCAGAGGGACCCCGACTTCGGACGAAGACCCTCTCATCCCACACTCCCCTTCTGGTGTCCCAGTGCAGGACCCAAAGACATTCCGAAGGGACGAATCATACACTGGAAAGGACAGAGAGCCATCTACCATTTAGAAAAAGGAACCGAAGTCGAAGGACACATTGTCAGGTGGAGTGGTTGATATACCCTCTCTGATGAAGGACTATTCCCTCTTACATTCGCCCATGGACTCTGGTTTGAGTTCAAGAAACATTTCAATCAAGACAAGGGCGACTACGACGACAACGAAGAAGGAGAAGCTATCAGGCTTGCACCAAATACCTACAACCCGGAACTCCTTCAAATAGAACCCGAAGAACTCACAACACTCGACGTTCAACCTCTGTTGCGAGCCTTAGAAGAAGGAGAAGACACTCCACGACCCGCTAGCACCGACCCCGACGACACTAATACCCCCGAAGACCAAGAAAGCGACTCTGACGCCCCTGAAAACCCCAGAATGACCAGCACCACCACCATCATCCCTACACAGGTCCAGACTGCTGCCAACCTGATGCTCAATCCCCTCAGCACTAGTGCACAACCAGGAGGCAGTGGCGGGACAAGTGGAGGAGCCCCACCTCCTAATCCCGGAGGAGGAGGTGGAGGAGGTGGACCAGGAGGACAAGGAGGAAATGTCCAAGGACAGCAGGGTGCCGCGCCACCTGGGAATGGGTGCATGGAAGGCGCCCCACCGCCACCTTTCGAAGGGGAACACCCCTTAGCTGACGCATGGATGGAAGCACTCGTCCTTTACCAATTTACCAATGAGGATACCCCTGTCATGCGAGACCCCTACAGGAAGGTGGCGCACACCCTCACCTATATCCGTGGACAGTCCACTGCCGAGTGGAAACACCAGAAGATCCAATGGATCTCGGCCAGACCGGTCCCTACCCCACCTCACGTCAATGTGTGGGACAAATTCAGATCCAACTTCGAACAGGACTGGATGGATGTCAACGCTGCTACCAATGCAGCCACCGCACTCCAGAAGCTCAAAATGCAGGGACAAGACATCGACCACTACATCAGTACCTTTGCGGCATTGGCAAGGAAGGCCAACTACCCGTTGGACAACGAAGCAGTGCATGACATCTTCAAAAGAGGGCTTACTTGGGCCTTACATCGCAAAATTGGTCTCTCAGACACGAATGTACACACTTGGGAAGAGATATGCACGCTGGCGCGAAACAAACAAGCCAAGCTTTTGGAACTGGAGCCTTACCGTCCCCAGAGAAGCTTCTTTAGACGAGGAAACCAGAGGGGAGGACCGCCCAGACCGTTCTTCCAGAACCAAGGAAACCGACAATACAGGACACCTACCAATCACCCAGATGCCATGCAGGTGGATGCCCTCCGTGGCATCACCGAAGCAGACGCTCAGAAGCTCAAGGCTGAAGGAAGGTGTTTCCTGTGCAAAAAACAGGGGCACATTAAACGAAACTGTCCCTTGTTCAAAGGACCACGCCCCAAGGCTATGCAAACACTGAAAATGGATGCCAGCGACTCTACCAGCGACTCAGGAAATTCCACTACATCCTCCACCCTCTCCACCGACCAAGTCTTTGAATACTTACGTTCCTGCGACTTGGCGACTTACGAAGAACTACAGAAGAGGTGGGAGAGCGCCGAGGGAGGACAGGATTTTCAGAAGGCTTGAATAAGAAGGCCTTTATTTGAGCTATGTTTCAACACGATGTATTCTTACCCAGACTCAATAGTATGCGACTTCTGGTTCGTTTTCACACCACGTTGAAAGAGGCAGACCTGGTAGCTCTTGTGGACAGCGGAGCCACCGGCAATTTCATCTCAAAGCTGTTCATCGAAGAACATGGACTCGGAACGAGACCATTGTGGTGCCCTAAACTGTTACACAATGCCAACGGAACGACAAACAAGGGGGGGATTGTAGACAAATACATGGACCTCGAAGTCACCACAGGAGAAATGACTCACACCCTCAGGTTCTACGTAGCTGACATGGGAAAAGATCAAATGGTATTAGGATACCCATGGCTTGTAGCAGCAAACCCACGACCCAACTGGGCCCAAGGGACCATGGATGCTGCTCTCATTATCAAGACAGCCGGAGCAGCAGCACCATCACCCAGTAAGGAGGTCAAGGTAGCAGGACTACACTCCATCTCCATCAAAAACCGGCCATGGTTGAAGAAAGGAGAGACGATAGGACTAGAGTGGAGAAGGACTACCATCGCCCAACAATTAGCCGAACAAGCTCATGACAAGACAAAGAGAGATTGGAGAGATATCGTCCCTAAAGCCTATTGGAACTTCGAGAAGGTGCTTAGCGATGAAGAGTCGAAGAAATTCCCTCCCATCCAACCCTGGGACCATGCCATTGAACTCTTTCCCACCGCACCCCCGACCTTAGACTGTAAAGCCTATCCCCTCACTAGAGAAGAAGACAAGGCGCGAGATGTGTTCCTAAAGGAGCATTTGGACAGAGGGACCATCCAACCGTCTAAGTCACCCTATGTGGAACCTCTATTCTTCATTACCAAGAAAGACGGGTCAAAGAGACCCATCATTGACTATAGACAACTTAACAAACATACACGGCGCAACAACTATCCCCTCCCCCTCATAGATGAACTCTTCGACCACCTGAACCTCCACCCAGATCGCCCCTCTGAACTCTACACAAAGCTGGATGTCCGATGGGGGTACAACAACATTAGGATCAAGGAAGGAGACGAATGGAAAGCAGCCTTTAAGACATCCACAGGCTCCTTCGAACCGTTGGTGATGTTCTTCGGACTCACCAACTCACCAGCCACCTTCCAGGCCATGATGAACCACCTCTTTAGAGAACACATCGACCATCCCTTCTTGCACTCGTACTCCCATCATCTCCCCTGGCCCAAGGGATCCCAGGCCCCTTTCTTCCTGCCTGTGGGGGCCCGTCCCCACTGGCGATTCGCTCGTCTTCAGCAAATCCATGGCCTAGCAGTTTAGGTGGACTGCTCTATCAAAACCCTTCAATGCCCTCTGGTCGACACCCTGGAGCTCAGCGCCGCCCGCCCTCCCTGAGGACTTACAACCTCAATGGACCCCTGGTGATGGGTCTGAAAACTCACCTACCTTCCATCCACGGCAATTGCTATCATTCTGGCCTGCCGTCAACATCACAGCCTGGTGAAAGTTAGAATTGGTTCGCCCTTCCCTCCCTCCCGGACTGGTCGACGGCCTTGCGTGGCCCACCCCCCCTGCGGCTTCGGCCGCCCGAGCCCCTGGGCGACGGGTTTAAACTCGCCCCCCTCCTCTCTCCTCCCTCCTCTCCTCTTCCTCCTCTCCTCTCCCCCCTTCGCCCTTGGTTCCGGCCAGGGGCTTCTCGGGTGAGGTACACGACGGGGTCGGGGGTCCTTTGGGGCTCCTGTCCTGGCGTCGCCTGCAGGTGGCGCCCCCTGTCCTCTGTGCCTCGTGTCTTACGGCTTCAGCTGTTCCCGGTCGGCTTGGCAACCGATCGGGTTGAGGCACCTAGGCCCTTCCTCCATCCAGGCCCCCCCTCTCCTCTGTCACCCGTCGGTGACTCTAGACCACCCGGTCTAGATTTTTGTGTGAACTGGCCCCACACGCCTGGGCCCACCAAGGCCCTCCGCCCTTCACTGGGCACGCCGGCGACACTGGGATGGAGCTAACCGGTTAGCCTTCCGCCTTCCCCCAGGGCTTTGACGCCTCATGCACCCTCCTACGTACTCCTCCCCTCTCCTCTTGATGTCTGCGTTGGGCCGCCCTCTTCGGAGGTTAAATGGGTAATTATGGTCTGTAATTCGCTGCCGGGGCGCCCTCGTGGGTGCCTGTTTTCCCCCTTCTTCACTTCATCCTCTTACGTATCTTTCTTTTCACTTTACCTGCTATTCAGGGCTTCATGACGCAGCAGGGGTCTGTCGTGGACCCCCCTCCTTCAGCTCTAGGTTAATGGTCCGTCTGCTTTAGCTTGTGTAAGTGGGGAAGCCTGGTTGCCTAATGGCCTATGGCAGCGCCCTAAAATGGGTCGGGTTCTACGCTGTAGCTTCCGTTTGTAGGTAGCGTGTCTGTTGTCCTCGGGTAGCAGGTTATGCACTGAAAGTAGATACAAACACCTGTATGCTCGAGTAGTGAAGGTGTATAAATATATCTTGTATTCTAAAAAAAAAAAAAAA
>QLPC01000009.1:669-10779 GCA_003314055.1 Lactifluus hygrophoroides | reverse complement strand
AAATCTTCCAGGGCTTGGGTAATTCCAGTTGGTACGTCACTTCTGACAGTTTCTTGCTTATCTTGAACGGTCCGTGTCTCCGTGGTGCTAATTTTGCTGACGGTTGGTTGATCCGAAGATTTGTGCCTTCGAGCCATACTAGGTCCCCTTCATTAAATGGGGTGAACGCTTTTGGGTTGGTGGCCAATAACACTTGTGCGTTCCGGATGGCTTGCAGGGCTTCGGTCCGGAGTTTCGTCAGCTGTGTGATTTGATCTTCGACGGCGGGGTTTTCCGTTCTGGTCAGTATCCAGTGTTCTCGTGGGAAATAGCTGAGTAATAGTTCCGACGGAGCTTTCCGCGTGGTGGCGTTAGGCCAGTTATTTAAGGCGAATTGTGCGTAAGGGAGCCATGTTGCCCAATCATCTTGCCTTTGTCCCGTGAAGAATCTCAGGTATTGCTCCAGCATTTGGTTCGTCCTTTCTGATTGGCCGTCCGTTCGTGGGTGGTAGGCTGTGCTGATGTTTTGTTTTATATCAAATCGTTTGCATAGATTGGTCATGAAGCTGGATATGAAACGGGGGTCTCGGTCTGAGATGATCTTTCGGGGGATGCCGAAGTATTTGAACACGTGGTCGAGGTATAACTTGGCGACTCCTGGTCCATCGATCGTTTCATTGCATGGAATGAAGAGGTGCATTTTTGTGCAGTCATGGTCCGTGATAGTGAGTATGGAATCGTATCCATTTGATTGGGGGAGTTTGGTGATGAAGTCGATGGCTATGGTTTCGAATGGTAAGGCGTTTTGTGGTGTGATGGGTTTTAGTGGTACGGTTTGTCGTTGGGTGTTCACTTTGTTGGCTTGACACTGAGCACATCCTTGCACGTAGGCCTTGACGTATTCGTACATGGTGGGCCACCAGAACGAGCGGCGTACTCTGGTGAAGGTGTTTGAAATTCCTGGATGTCCTGCCGTCGGTGAGTCG
The DNA here is from genome assembly GCA_003314055.1 of Lactifluus hygrophoroides. Classification (NCBI taxonomy): domain Eukaryota; kingdom Fungi; phylum Basidiomycota; class Agaricomycetes; order Russulales; family Russulaceae; genus Lactifluus; species Lactifluus hygrophoroides. The sequence continues at coordinate 9,814 of QLPC01000009.1, read as the reverse complement.
TGATAAAATTGCAGTATCCCCTTCTTAAGGTCACTGTCCTCAGCGACGACGATGGCGTCGTTTTTCCAAAAAAGTTTGTGGTACTGTTGGAGGTGGTAAGGTTTGTGCCAATGGAGTAGGGTAGGTTGATGGTGGGATTGGGAGATGCGGGCGTCCTGGAGCAGGGTGTCATAAGGTTCCTCGATATCTGCCAGATGAGCGAAAAGGGTTTCTGGTAGGACGGTGGTGAGTGTATTTTCGTTGGGGTTGGGGTAGTCGGGGCGTCGAGAGAGAGCGTCCGCACGGGAATTTGATTTTCCGGTGATGTGTTTGATGACAAAGTTGTAGTCGACGAGGTCGACCACATAACAGGCGAGGCGGTGATTTACCCGTTGTGGGTCCTTCCAACTTTTGAGTGCGTCGTGATCGGACCAGACAATAACTTTGAAAGGTGATCCCACAAGGAAATGACGCCATTCTCGGAGGGCCCATACGATGGCTATTAATTCCTGATCGAAGGTGCTATACCGGCTTTCTGTTTCGGTGAGTGTTTTCGAAAAATACGCAACAACTTGTTTCTTGTTTCTCAGGTCGCGTTGGAAGAGGACGGCGCCGAGTGCTACCTTCGAGGCGTCGGTTTCGACTTCAAAGGGTTTGTCAAAATTTGGTTGTGCTAGAGGTGGGTAGTTTGTTGCCATTTGTTTGAGCCATTGAAATGCATTTTGACGGGTAGCGGTCCATTGAAAGGGAGTCCCCTTTTTGGTTAGTTCTGTGAGTGGTTTGGCTTTCTGGGCATATCCTTCGATGAATGGACGTAACCATCCTGCGAGTCCGAGAAATTGTTGTATTTCATGAAGGTTGGTGGGTGCGGGCCATTTGTCGAGGGCTTCAACTTTGCTTCGGTCCATGAAGAGTTGCCCTCCCTTGACCGTCATTCCCAGGTAGGGTAGTTCGTCCATTTCGAAGGTACACTTCTCCGGTTTGAGGTAAAGGTCATTCTTCTTCAGTATGTCTAAGACTTGGTTGACCACGTTGTGGTGATATGACAGGTCATTGGGGGTGGCAATTAGTATATCGTCTAGATAGACGAATACGGTGCCTGTCATTATGAGGGGACCTAGGATGGTGTTCATAAAACGTTGGAATGTGGCAGGTGCGTTGCATAGTCCGAAGGGCATGACTTTGTATTGCCAGATCTGAGGGGGCCGCTTTTGTGTAGCCGGGGTAATGAACGCGGTTTTCCATTCGTCTCCTTCTTTTATCCGGATGTTGTTGTATCCTGCTCGCATATCTAGTGCGGTGAATAGTTTGGCCGTTCCTAGGTTTCTGGTGAGTTCCGTCATGTTTGGGAGAGGGTATAGGTCTTTCTTTGTGATGAGGTTTAACGGTTTATAGTTTACCACTGGTCGTCTCATCCCATCTTTCTTGTCAACGTAGAAAAGCTTGTGGGCGAACTGGGATTCAGATTCTTCGATGTATCCCTTGGCCTTCTCCTCTTCGATATACTGATCGGTTGCGCGTTGTTCGTCTAGGGTCAACCGATAAGGTGTGGATTTCATATACTTGGGTGCGTCTTCGATTAGATCGATTTTGTGGTCCCAAGGTTGGTGTTTGGGGAGTCTGGTTGCTTTCTGTTTGCTGAATGTATCTTGGTGATGGTGGTAGGCAGTGGGTACTATTTGGTCCCAGGTTTTTGGTTGTTTCATAGCGTTGTCTTTGATGGCAATTTGTGTCGCGATGGTGGTTTTGTTAGCCTGTAGAGCGACATCCCTTTTCCACAAGTTAAAATCTTTTCGTCCTTGTTGTTCGATGATGATGGGTGTCACGCCTAAGTCCTAAGCGTGTCCACAAGCCTAGCAAGGACTCAATACGTCCTCTGACTTGTCTTGGTCTGTTCCAAGCGAGGTCAAGCAATAAGCTTGAGGAGCGAGGGTTCACACGAGAAGAGGGATGACTTAGAAAGTATATCCACAAGGAGAACAGACCTAAGGCTACCTAGAGACGTCACAAGTCCTTAAGTAGTCTACAGTACGTCCACTGGCGCTCCTGAGGCCCTTCCAGTACGTTCCACTGCCTTCCATAGGCCTGTCCCATGATCCAGTATCTGTCGAGTCACATAGCCGTATCCAGTATAGTACAGAGGCCTTCCGAGGCCTTCGAGTCATGAGATAAGGGTGCGTGTCATAGTCCGGTAAGTGGGGTACGAAGATAGAGGGCCTAGAGCCCTTACTGAGCGATAACGAGTCCGTAAGATAAGAACCATAGGTAAACGGGGTCAGAAGTCCATCGGCATGTAGATAACAAGATGGCCCTCCAGATGCGAGGGTCGTAGTACGTCTGAAGAGAAAACAGAGTCACCGTGACAATGGGTGTGTTTTCCATCGTTCCTTTGGTCCAATTGATTTTTGGGTTGAAATCCTTGAACCAGGTGTAACCTAGGATGGTCCGGTCTTTTCCAAGGTCGGTGATGAAAAAGGTCTCCAATCGGGTTTTATTTCCAACGGTGACATGGAGGTCCATGGATTGGGTGACTTTCCCTTTTTTGTTCGGGGATCCGTCCACGTTTACTATAGGTCGTGGTGTGGTAAGTTTGAATGGGAGGAAACCTAGTCTCCTTGCAGTTCGATGGTCCATTAAGTTTTCAGTTGCTCCGGTGTCGAGGAGGGCGATATCTTCAGCCGTAGTGCACACTGATTGTAGAGACACAGGTACTTTCATTGCTTTCAGTCTCGATACAAATACAGTGTTCACTCATAACGCTCTTGCCCAGGCTGTCAGGCACAAGTGGGGGCAAAATCCTCCTTTCCAAAGCACTGGACCACGAAGGCCTCCTTTTCTTCGTCTCCTAGCTCGTCGATGAGTTTGAATATGTCGTCCGCCTTGGGTTTTTCTTCTTCCAAGGTGGTGGTTCTGACTTGGGTGGATTGTCTGGCTCCACTGTTTTGTGTCCAGCTGGTTGGCTTTGACCAGCTACCTGGTTTCTTCCCCTTCTTTTGGGGGCAATCTTTGGCCAGGTGTCCCTTTTTTCCACAATAGAAGCATTCGCCGTTGCGCATGCGTTTCTCGCGTTCTTCGTTGGATATTTTGACATAATCCACGTCCATTGGTGTTACTTGGTTGTTTCTATTCCCTTGACGGTTTCCTAGGGCTTGTCTCCATTGTCCTTCGGTTTTGCCCAGGAATTTCCTGGAGGTTTTCCCCATCATCACATCAAATGCGATGTTGTTGTAGAATGCTTGGTTTTGTCTCCTTAGTGCGGCTTCCCATTCGTCCCAATTTGTTGGTTGCGTTTGTTGGTAATTGTTGATGTCGTAGATCATCTTCCTCGGGAGTCCTTTGACTAGGAGGTCTAGGGTTCCTTTGTCATCCAAACCGTATCCGGCTCAGGCGGCGAGATCTTTGAACTTGGCTAGGTATTCGTCCAAGTTTTTGTCGAAGCGGATGTTTTGGAGGTCAAAAGTGGCACTGGCGATGGATCCTGTATCGGAGTAACTTCCTCTAAATCGGGTTAAGAACTCCGTCCACCAGTCCGCATGGTTGGCTACGCATTGTATGTTGGCGTTGATCCATTCGTAAGTGCTATTGATGAATGCTTCACACTGAGGTCCTTTCATATAGGAGAGGACGTAGTAGACTTTGGAGAGAGGGGTGTCGGCAATGGCGTGCCCTGTGTTTAGAGTGAATTGGACGTCTAGGTTGCGGAGGAATGCTTTGGATGTTTTTCGATCGCCCCAGAAGATGAGGGGTGGATTTCCACTCATGTTTCCATGCCTTGGGCCGGGCGCATGTTGTCCTTGTCCTTGGAGAAGTTGCTGGAGTTGTTGTTGTAACTGTTGTTGGTTGGCCAGGGCCGCGGCTTGGTCAATAGCTGCTTGTTGTTGTTGAGCGTGGAGTTGTTGGATAGCTTGAGCTAGATTTTGGTTTGCAGGGGGGGGGGGGCAGCCATTTCTTCGGGTTCTTCTTGTGGTTCTGTTGTCTGTTCTTGGGGTGCTGGTAGGTCTACCTGGATGGGCTCTTGTGGGTGTTCTGTTTCGTGACTGTCTTCGCTGACTAGTTCCTCGTCTGATGCGTTATGGTCGAGATCGTACTCGAATTCGGTTTCTCGGGAGAAACGGAGTTGTTCACTGGAATAGATGTCGTGGTTGATGAAGTATAGCGGGTACCAATGATTATCGATGAATTCGATGGGGAATGGTTTAGGTTTTCGTCCTTCTTTGTCTTTTTCTGGGTAGTACCAATATCCTGAGCCTTTGTTGTCTTGTTTCCAGAAGGTTCTTGGTCCGCGGAAGCTTTGATCAAGGTCGTTGAATTGTCTTCGATTAACTGGAAAACAATCGGTGGGGAATCGGATATGGGGGGGAAGTTCAAAGCGTCCTGGTCCACTAATTTGTCTGCTTCTAGAACTTGGTCCTGCGTCTGCCAGGGTTGGAGGAGTTCAGTCCTAATGTTAGGCTAGGACTGGGCCTGCGGTCGATTGTCAAAGTCGGAGGCAGACACTAAGTTGGTTCTCTGGTTTAGAGAGGAGTTCAGGTGGTTCACAAGAGGAGTCTCAAGAGCGGACTCAAGAGGGATAGGAGATCGCTGGTACAAGTCCCTGTTATTGAAGAGGACTGAACTGAGGGAAGACAAGTAGGCTATGGGTGGTTACTTATATACAGGGTGAAGTACATTGAGTCATATCAAGAAGTAAGCAATGAGTAATCATCAGTAAGCGACTGAGTAAGCGGCTGAGTAATGATGAGTGATCATGCTTGGTAATGGTACAGATCGGTAAGCAGAAGTGGTGGGAGTACGTCAAGTAAGTGAGTAAGCAATAAGATGGGGTAAGGGGTTTTGACATAAGAAGTAAGAAATAATCAGTCCGTGTTTTAGTTGTAACAGTCCGCTTACCGTGGGTAATAATTACTTGGTTTGGAAAGAGGTTATGTTTTGTACCACCGGAGGAGCCTGCCCCCACTTGGGAGGACAGTTACTATAGTTAGGATTACTTTCCCACATGCGAGCGATGAAGTGTAGCTGTACGATATGCGATCGTGTTCCTGTGCTACGTTGCTGTACCACGTAGCTGTGTTATGTAGCTGTGTCGTGTTGCTGTGAGCGTCACCATTTGGTGGCGCTGGGACTACTCAAAGAGGCTAGGTAGTGTAGTAGCCTCATGTATTTAAGTCGGACTCTTGCTGGGCTAAAACCTCAGCTTCGAGTTCTACCTTGTTCCTTGAATCACACTCTTATCTGGTCTTAGTGTCACTTGAAGGAGTATTGCCTTTCAAGTTGTACTAATCTTGTGTGACGCTCTTAGCTCAAAACCTTATCTCTTCATCTTATCTTATTCACTCAAGAAGCGTCTAAGTCTTCGACTTAGCACCCTTCACTCTACCACACATGACTATATCACATGCCACTTGTGCACGTGATCTCCTTACCGCATTAGTGCACGTGACTTGTTCACGTGACTGAAGAACACCTGACAGCTCCCACAATCACGTGATCAGGGACACGACCAATATCTGTCACAGACATCTGTCGCACACCTGATACCTTGGGCTTACCTCAGCCACCGGCCCGTGTGAGCCGCAACACCTTTTGGTATGACGCCCTCGAGTACGCCGCCTTGATCCACAACGTTACTCCCACACGTGCACTTGCCGACATCACACCCGACGAGGCCTGGAGCGGCAACAAGCCGGATGTCTCAAATATACGCATTTTCGGCTCGCAAGTCTTCATGCACATCCCTGAGAAACACCGCAGTAAGTTAGCTGCACGATCCCTCAAATGCACCTTTCTAGGTTTTGCAAAACAACACAAGGCTTACCTCCTAGTCCACCGTCCATCCAAGCACTTCTACGAGTCCCGCGATGTCATCTTCGCCGAGGGGGGGACCAACGAACGCAGCATTATCATCGACGATGATGACACCAACGATGTGGAGAAAGGGGGGGCATCAGAGGGAACGCCGCCGACTATGCCTGCCGAAGCACCCGAGACGTTAGACAGCGATAGCGAGGTGGAGGAGTTGCTTACCGATGAACCAGATCCAGAGCCAGCACCTGTACTGATCGCCAGCTTGCGCCCGAAATGCACAATCCGCGCACCAACCCGCGACGACGACCCACGTTACACTGTAAGCTCGTATGGACTGCGAAAGCGACCAGGTGAGCATGCCAGCATGGCGCAGGCAAACGCCTCGAACGACCCGCGCACCTACGCTGAAGCTATGCGCCGATCCGACGCCACCGAGTGGGAAACCACTTGCGATGCCGAGAAACGTATGTTCGACGACTTGAATGTCTACAAACTCGTGCTGCGCCCGCAAGGCCGCAAGGTGGTGGGCAGCAAGTGGGTCTTCCACATCAAACGCGGGCCTGACGGCGAAGTCTTGAAGTACAAGGCGCGTCTCGTCGCCCAAGGTTTTATGCAAATCGAAGGCATCGATTACGACAAGACGTTTGTGCCTGTCGCGAAGTTCGCCTCGTTGCATGCCATATTCACCCTCGCAGCTGAGCATGACCTAGAAATTCATCAGATGGACGTTAAGTCAGCTTACCTTAACGCAGAGCTCAAGGAGGAGATCTACATGGAGCCTCCGCCTGGCTTCGACGTTCCCAATGGTATGGTCTTGAAGTTGGAGAAGGCGGTTTACAGTACAAAGCAGGGAGGGCACGCGTGGTATGATGACATTAGATCCAAACTCGAGCTGATGAACTACACACGCACCGATGCTGATCACACCGTTTTCGTCCGTCGCAAAGGCACTGAGCATTCCATTATCGCACTCTACGTCGACGATATCACCCTCATCACGAACTCTCCCGAGGCGCTCCACAAAGACAAGGAGCAGCTGAAACGCTACTACCAGATGTCCGACATGGGCGAGATCGCCTGGATCCTTGGCACACGTATCATCTGCGACCGCCAGGCCGGCTGGATCGCTTTGTCGCAGGAGAAATACATCGAAGATATTCTTGAGTGTTTCGGGAAGTCTGACGTTCGCCCCATCAGTACACCGGCACTCGCAAACAAGCATCTTAACAAGCTTACCTCGCCACAAATCGACGTCAAGTCGTACCAAAGCGTGGTCGGTGCACTTATGTATCCGATGCTTGGCTCGTGCCCGGACCTTGCCTACGCAGTTGGAGCTCTTGGGTGACATGCTGCGAACCCAGGCGATGAACACCAACGTGCTCTTGACCGAGTCTTCCGATACCTCTGGGCCACGAGTGACCGCCAACTTGTCTTTCAGCACGGCACCCCCGGCGGCACCGTCCTGCACGGCTATGTCGACACCGATTGGGCCAGCGACATCAACGATCGCAAGTCCACGTTGGGCTACGTCTTCCTACTGGCCGGCGGAGCTATCAGTTGGAGCTCGAAGAAGCAGTCATCCGTTGCATTATCCAGCACCGAGGCCGAGTACATCGCAGGTGCACATGCCACGAAAGAAGCTGTATGGTTGCGACGCCTAATCAGTGAAGTTTTCCTACATCCAGAGAGCGATAACTCACCTATAACCTTACTCATCGACAATCAATCCGCTATCGCGATCGCTCGAAACCCTGAGTTTCACAACCGCACGAAACACATCGAAATCCGACACCATTATCTGCGTCAGCAATACGAGTCGAAGTCCATCCAGTTGCAGTATACCCCGACTAACGACCAAGTTGCTGACATTTTGACAAAGGGGCTTGTCTGTGAGAAGCATGAGTGCTTTGCCAGTGCTATGGGCATCTGCCGTAAGGGCTGTGTTAGGGTAGGACGTTCCCTTCTGTACGACTTGTACTTCTGGTATTTGGCAGAGACAAGTTTAACATTCGATGCTCAAGTTAAGAGCAAGAGTTCGGGTGGTTCACAAGAGATAGGAGGGAACTGGGATGCAGACACCCAGTAAGGAGTTCGATGTCAAGTCCTGTTTATTGAGAAGGACTAATCTGCAGTACAGGGTAGTAGCCTACAGGTATATATAGCTAATAGTACAGTGACATCATTGGAGTAAGGTGGGGTCATCAGTGGGGCCTCTTAGTAAGAACGAGTCATAGTGGAGTACAGTGATGTCATGATGATGAGGGAGGCTGTGCGATAAGTGGGGTGGTCATGGGTCAAGTGGAGTGGAGGGTGCACAGTCAAAGGAAGTAAAAATAAGTCCGAATACGTATCGTAACATTATCCCCTTTTTAGGGATGATTGTCCTCAATCTCAGCAATCGTAGCCTTGATTATAGTCCTCGTACGCATCATATGCATACTCCCAATACTTATCGTCCTCTGGTTGTGGGTGTGGACACTTCTGGTTGCTGTATTTCTTGGCACGGCACTCCTTGAAGTCTTCACATCGGTAATGGGGAAAGCGGCAAGTTTCCGCGCTGTGCCCCTTACTGTCGCAGAGGTGGCAGTAGGAGTCCCAAATACATACTTCCCTTGTATGTCCGAGACGGTGGCATCCTTCACAATGGTGATGAGCCTCCCAGTTCTTGGGGCAGAACTTTCGGGTGTGTCCGTGCAAGGTGCACATAGTACACACGGGGCCTTGGGGTGGCCAGTTAGGGACTAGGGGATTTGTAGGCGTGGCGGGCTCGGCTTGATTGGTGGTAGATGATGATGACGCTGTCATCTGGTTCTGGGCGGCTTTTGGTGCGGGTTCGTCATGGTAGTCGGGGTAGCAGTTAGCACGACGGGGGTAGGGGTGATAACGGATAGGATGGGGAAGTGGTTGGGTATTTTGTATCTTGCCGATGAAGTCGGCAGCTTCTAGTCGTTTCTGGGCGTCCTGCCGGACCTTGCGTTCTTTAAAGGCTAGGTCTTGCTGGCGTCGGGACTCGATCATGGCTAGAGTCTCTCGGGTGCAAGCATGACGGAAGTGTTCCACTTCCGCTTTGATGCGTAAATCACCTATCTCTTCGACGGCCGCATCAATTTGTCCCTTGCTTGGTGACCCAAAATAGAGGCGCGCGGTTTCTTCGTCTGTCATGCGGTAATGGGTACTTTCAGCGCGGGGGAGGAATAGATCTTCTCCGTATATGTGGCATCCCGGTCCTTCAGTGAGTAGGATTTTTGGGTTTGGACCGGGTTGGTACTTGATATACTTGGCTACCTCTTCTTGCCAAGTTTCTTCATTCAGGATGGTGACGTTTAGGAAGTGGGCATGTGCAGGGTTGTTGTGTAGCCAA
>QLPC01000008.1:1504-21757 GCA_003314055.1 Lactifluus hygrophoroides | reverse complement strand
CCTTCGATGGTGGAGAAAGGGCGAGTCCTTCACCTGCTCGGGGGATTCTGTCTCAATAACCGCCATGTAGCAGTGGGATGCAGACGTAGACAAAAGGAGTGGACAGGTCTAGTTGGCGGGAAGGGAGGGGGTGTCTGCACGGACCTTGGAGTAGGACATACCGCTAGACGAGATGCTCGACACTGTGAGCTCAACTTCCTCCCTAAAGCCAAAAGGCGACGTCCATTCCGTGCCATCAGCTTCTGCTCGTGTCACGACGTCTTCTCCCAGGAGCGCCACCACTTCACGCGAAATGACATCTTCTGATGAACCCGACTCGATCGGAGTATGTTTCCTCCTCTTGCTTCGTTTAGGTGGGCTCGATTTCGTCTCGACAGGCGGTAGCGTAGGCCCTGGCGATGCCAAGCGAGGCTTTTTCTCTAGTGGCTGGAGACATGCTTGTTTTGGCGACGCAGATCTAGTCCTCGAGACAGACATTTCCATTACGAGGCGTGCTAAGTGAGTAAACCAGCGCACACGCATGAAAAGGCAAAAGGCAAAGGCGCGATCACGATATGTCGTGGTAGACTTTCCCACATTAATTGTGAGCGACGATTTGACGTCAAAGGCACACTATCAGTGCACTTTTTATTGCATTATCCTTGCTTACTGGCTGCACTCAAAAGGATTTTTAGTGTAGAATAATGTACTGGCTGGAGGGTGAGACATCCCTCATACTGATTGACTCCCAACGGGCGCACAGCGCATTTCCAACTGTCAAGGCGCATTTACGTAGAACTGTTAGTCAACCGGGCTCTCCTGCTACCTAATTACAACGGATCTTCGTTCCTGCACAGGAGATAACACACGTGCCAGTCAATGGTTCCCCCCTTTGCATGCGGTGCCAAGACTCGTTTGTTCTCTAATCCCACTGTTTTGCCGGCGAAACACTTGGCACCGCGTGTTTATAGTAGTCACAGCTCTCTGACTTGTATGTCATGAATATTTTTCTTCCAGGGCACCCTTACGGCAAGCAACGGCACTGCGGAAGAAAAAGGGAGCGGATGATGGGTCCAGATGACTCGGGATATGATATAGATGATGTCATGTGATCCATTACCCTCTCGGTGAGCGTTTATGCGTCGGTAACAAACACACATGCTGCCCTGGCCCCTCAGCCCTCAGCCCTCTTTCCTACACTCATGCCTCTCTTGACAATTTTCCCCGCCGCCACACGTATGTTCCCCTCTGTCACCGCCGCTACCACTCGCTTCGCTACCCATGATGCTAGCACGGTGGGGCATCACCCTGGAGAAGAATTTGGTTCTCCCGAGTTCTGGGGTAAGATGATTATCAGCGCATTTTTGGTACTTTTGGGAGGCGTATTCTCCGGGTACGCATACGTCTTTCTACATGATTTGTGGGAAGGAACGGCGTGGAAGCATTGACGAACTTATCATGACAGCCTCACTCTTGGACTCATGGGTCTCGATGAATTACACCTTCGCGTACTCTCCATGTCCTCCGAAGACGAGACGGAGAGGGAAAACGCCGCTCGAGGTGCGCGCCAAAAATGTCTGTCTGGGTAGTGGGTCAATGGCACTGATGATCGTCTCACCCCCCAGTTCTGAAATTGCTCAATAAAGGCCGACATTGGGTTCTCGTGGTAAGTGATCCAAGGCTCTCCTCTCTGCGCTTTTTTCGCCAATGACTCTTGGCATCGCAGGTCTTGTTACTTGGCAACGTCGTACGCATCGCACGATATGTGATCCCATTTACCTCAACTGATATGGCATGCAGATCATAAACGAGAGTTTACCCATCTTTCTGGATAGCGCTGTGAGTACACGTGCGCATCCTCCCAGCGCTCATCTCTGAAGTCATGCAGATCGGCGGAGGAATTGCCGCTATTGTTATCGCCACTACTACGATCGGTATTACTTCTATCAACTTATCTACAGTTCATCGCTAATCCTTCTAGTTATATTTGGGTATGCCGTTCGTTTTTTAGGGCTCTAGAATCAAATCTCACCCGATCAATCACCACTTTGTCAACAGAGAGTGCGTATCCCCTTTGGGCCTTGATTGTAAAAGCTGAAACATTATGATAGGGTCATTCCCCAAGCTTTGAGCGTTCACTATGGCCTCGCCATTGGCGCCCGTTGCGTACCTGTCGTCCTTGCATTGATGTACCTTCTTGGTTCATAAACTTAACTTTTTCTGGCCTGTACATCTTGCTGATATCATGCTCTCCAGCTCCAATTGCATGGCCGATGGCTAAACTCCTCGATCGTGTCCTGGGCAAAAGCGACGTGCACACTTACAAAAAAGCAGAGCTCAGGTCCTTCCTGCAGTTCCACCGCACGGGCGAAGAGCCCTTGCGTGATGATGAGATCAGCATCCTGAATGGCGTCTTGGAGCTCAATTCAAAACGTGTGGAGGCCATCATGACCCCGATGAAGGTGGGCCCGGCCTTATCGGAGGTGCAGCGGTAGCTAACTGTCTCCCTCGTTGGGGCGCGTAGGATGTCATTTCCATTAGCTCTGACACTATCCTGGACGCAAAGATGATTGAGATTCTGTGCGTGTCTGTGGACAACTCGATGTCGAGCAGATCGTTGATGGCTGAGAGGCAGACTGCTGAGTGGCTACTCTCGCTTCCCAGTTCATGAACCAGGCAATCCGTTGGCTTTCTCCGGCCTACTGCTATTGAAGAAGGTCCGGTTACGTCTGAAATCCTCTCCGCGAGTAGACTGCGTTAAAAAACCTTCGTCGACAGCTGCTCACCTATGACTCATCGCAATGCTGGCCAGTCTCTAAATTCCACCTTTCGATTTTGCCAGAGGCACGACCGACAATCAACTGCTTCCAGGCGCTAGATTACTTGTACGCACGGTCTACCTGCTTCTATTCTGTACTTGTGTACCACCTTGGCTGCAGTCAGACGGGCCGTGCGCACCTGCTACTCATTAGCAACACCCCGGGTATTGCCGGTGGTGCAATTGGTGTGATTACCCTCGAAGGCACGTCTTCTACTTGAACACTGACGAGAAACTCGTGTGGTGATTGGCTGACACATACACATAGACGTCATAGAAGAGATCATCTCTGAAGAAATCGTCGACGAAACGGATCAATACGAGGACAACCAATCGAAACGGCGCGCAAAGCGGATGACCACGGCCGCAGTCATGCGAGGGTGAGTTTTTTTTTTTCCCTTTATCCACAGGTTGACGACTACGATTGTTGGGGGTGGACTCCAGAATTGTTGAGAGAGGGCGCAGACTAGATGCGGCGAGTCCAAACGCTGCAGAACGTTCACCACTGTTGAGCATTTCGCCTGGGCTGCTAGACGGAGATGATCCCAAGGCGAATGGGGCTGGGTACGGGAGCGTGCGGTACGGATCACCGCGTACATGACGTGCAGGCAGGTAGAAGAATTCCCCCTTGATACCGCAAACCACCCTTGATACAGCAATAATACAAAACAAGAAGCCGGGACGCTTATTTGATGATAGTATTTGTGTGCCCCCCATGTATACAGTGTAATATCTAGAATTCGGGACCGCCTGCGGATACGCGATCCAATTCGCGCAGCCCTGCCTGTAAGGATACGGGTTTTGATAAAATTCAGTGAACATGCATGTCCTAATCGTTCGCCCCCCCACACCCAAGTCGCGCGGGCCGGAGCAGCGGTGAAGGTGTGCGGATGGATTACGCACCTCGAGCGCAAAGAGGTGCGAGTCGTACGATTCTGGAGCTAGCGCGCGCACGGCGGCAGCGAGGTTGTACACGTAGTCCTGTTCGGTTTCGTCATCATCGACATTAGAAGAAAAAAACAGGGCGCAGCAAGTCGCGACGATGCGTTGCTGAGTACCTTGTTACGTCCCGATGGGCCCACGGCATGCCAAATGGTATCTACAAGTTCTCCAAGTGGCTCTGATCCAACTGCATCAATGTGTGTGCGATGGTAGGTAGGGTGGTATCAATTTTTTTGAAAAGTCCAACGGGACGAACGAGAAGTTTTTACGCACTGAAAGAGGGATTATCGTTACGTCCGACGTAGCATTCTGCGCCTTGTATCACGACCGTCTCGTGTATTCCATCTACGAGGCCGTATACGTCTACTCTTTCGAGGGTATAGCCGTCCTGCGAATGCGCAATTGGGTGAGTGTCGTGGGTGGGTACGTGTGTGTGTGTGTGTCCCGACGGACTACCTTTTCACGGTGATCTTCGGTTCGCACGCACATATTTATTATCGGTCAGAGATGGTGCAGAAAAGAGGGAGGAGGCGGTTAGCAGGGTCGTCCCCTTACCTAAGTACTCCCGGACTTCTATAGCATGAGCTGGATCGATCGTGAACGCAACACCTATATTATTTTGGTTGCGGTCCCCACGTATTACAGTAAGTGATGCCGAAAGACAAACACAAAGAAAAAGAGGGAAGTAAGGACGACGTACCCCAAACGACATCCTCGTGCGGGAACGAGTCCTGCCATCGAACGTTGTCTTTTCAGCTCTCTCATTCATACTCCAAAAAGGTAGATGAACAAAATAAGCCAGACCCCTTCAAAGAAAAAACAAGGGGGGTGGGGTGTCTCTCGTGTCAGTTTCCACGCACCGCATCCGAAAACGCAGCCCAATCTTCTTGATGCACGAGCGTGACGACGCGTCCGGGATTCTAACGTTTAAAACAAAGTGTGTGTGTGCCCAAGGGATAGGGAAGATCAACTCTTACTTTGGGCGTACCGCGATGATCGTGCGATTTCTGCGCAAAGCGACGGACGTAACCTTTGAGGAACCCTGGACCTATAATATATAAGACACGACATCACATGAAGACCCATGACTATTAACCGTACGTACTTTCTTTTACAACGTGCGGCGGAGGCTTTGAACGAAGAGTGGACAAAGTCTCGGTCAGTTATTCCCGTCCCGTCAGCAGTAGTACGGGGCGACGCACGCGGAATATGAGGGAGCCGTAACCAAAGACGACGTATGGGTCATTAATGCTGCTGCTGCTACTGACAGCATCCCTTGCTTGCGCGTCTTGTTGGTTGTTGCCGCTATCGCTATCGATCGTCATGTATGGGAGAGAAGAAAGCAGCACGAAATTTGGCAGCACAGCAAGACGCCGGCTAAGTTTATCTATCATACACGAGTTGAATCGTAACGGCATATAGATTTTGTTCATATTATTTACGTACACAGCGAGAAAAAAAGACAAGGAACGATTCGAACGAAAGAAACAAAATATACTGTAGGGGGAACAGGATATGCGTCTAATAAGTGTAGTCGTGATACTGGCATAAAAAAAAAACACCTTTTTGCGTTTTTGGCTCATGCAGCTCGTGGTTTAACAAATTTATTAGAGAGGTGAGCCAGCCCACTCATTCCTCCTTCCCCTTCGACACGTTCCCCAATTTCTGCCCCACGCGCACCTTCTGCCCCGCATGCACCGCAAACTCAAAACTCGGCGGCGCCTCAAACACGAGAACGATCGTGCTGCCAAGGCAGAACCCGCCCATCTCCTGCCCCGGTCGTAACGGCTGGCCATTCAGAATCGGTGACGCGGCCGAGTAAACCGCCTCGTTGTACGTCCCTGGTGGCGGCGGGCGCCCACGAACGTTCGTACGTAAAGCCTATCGATGATCTGTGAGCGACATCCTCCCCCCCCCATATGACGAGACAGGTATTTCCCGCACCTGATCGAAATTGATCTTTATGCTGCCCACATTCGTCGCACCGACTGGGACCATGCCGAAAAAGCCGTGCCGCCAACGACCGAGCAGCGCGACACGTTCATTCAACACGAACAAGTTCTCGACGCGTTTGGCAACCCACGGCGAAACCGAAAATAGCTCACCTGTCAGACATGGAAAAAGCCCCTCTCAGCAGCAGCTCTTTACAAAAGAAGAAACGCCAAAGCCAATGCGAGAGGAGAATATGACACCACTTACCCTGGAAATGGCGCCGCTTCTCGACGACCCACGCTGTAGGACTGTGAAACCGGTGGTAATCGCCAGGGGCAAGGTATATTACAGCAAAAAAGAGCGCATTGCCAGGCTTGACTCGCGCCGTGCCGCGCCTCTGAAGACCCATGCGACCGGGGAATGCACCACGTGGGCCAAGCTCTTTCGCGACTGAGGCGTGATCAGCGGCAGTCTCTTGCACGGATTTGTCCTGCTCAACGACAGACGCGTCAATCTGCACGCCGTGCTTGTGCGGTACTGGTGGCGGTGACGGACGCTCGTAAGCATGAGGGTCAGTCGGAAACTCTGGTGCAACCTCCTTATCTTCATCGAAATTGGGAGAGGCAGGAGTGGTGGGCGCAGACGTGCCAATAAGCTGTGCAAGGCTGTACTCTATGCCGTTCACATTCGCAAACTCGCGGTCATCTACGATCGCCATCTCGCGAACAGGAAACGGGATCGTCGTCGTTGTAGTCGTGATGTTCGACTTTCCCGTTCCCGATTTAGGTCGTTCGACGCCGAGGAGTGCATCGAGGGAATAGGTGAGCCCTTTAACCTGCTCGACACGTGCGCCCTGTACTGCGCCAAAGTGGAGCACTGTCCCATCCGCGGGGGAAACGAGAGCAGCATCGGCGATGGGACGTGACCCAGGGGCGAGGGAGCGATAAAAGAAAGCGCCGAGGGACGGATACTCGCGAAGGTCTGCAGGTTCGATCTCTGTGAGGTCGCAGCCGAAGAGAAAGGCGTAAAGCTTGAAACCGATCGGTCGGAGCCATACTGGCAGCTCAAACGAGTTGAGCCAGCCCCAGAACCGAGAGAGGTTGCGCAGAGGGAGTGCACCGAGTATATGAACCTGTCAAGGTAAAATGGGGAGAAGGGAAGTTTGTCAACGTGAGCAAGAGGAGAGTTTCTATCTACAAAACGGAGGTCGAACTATTGGGAATGGTGGCATTATAGCACTACTCGCACCGTGATAAAAGTGAAAAAAATAAGGCCACGATGCGACGGGTGTACGGGAGGGGGGTAAAAAAAAAAAAGGATGTACTGACCTGCCAAGCTCCCTTGAGCTTAATAACTTCATGACCGTCCTCATCCACATAAACCTCTTTCTCCGTGCGGTGTCGCCGATACTGGATAAGGACGAGCAAAAGGGCGCCGACGAACCAAGGGAGGGGGTTCCATTTCATAGGTGTGTGCCGCCATGCGCTGGACAGCCGCTCCGTAGAGACGAACATGCGGTAAGGAGCACGAAGGACGCGGAGTCGAGGGCGGCGAGTTTGAAGGATGGGAAGAGGGGGGGAACGGAGAGGAAGAGAGGGAGGAGAGGAGGATAAGGAGGGGACGGAATGGGAGCGGGGATGGGGATGGGAGCGAGTATTATCGAGCACGCGACTATATAACGTAGACAGAGCCCCGTGATTATTTACGCTACGAGGCGCAACGTGGTTTGGAAATGAGAGAAAGTGGCGGGTCGAAGGACGGTGGTGGCGGTGGACTACCGAGTTGATGATGGGCTCGGACTTTGCAATTAACAAGATAGTGGATATCTGTCTCTTGTAAATGGGCATAAGTATTCGACTACGGAGTTGGGGGTGACGAGTTAAAGGGACATTCAGTTCCCCTGTGGCTGTCGAGTGCCACGGTGAGGCGAGCGCTTGTGGCTTGTCGTGGACTCAGGTTTTCTATTAAAAAGTACAAATGAAATGAAACATGGCCCCAAAACTACAATTACAGCACGATTACTCAGGCATACTACAAACAGAAATTTCAACAAAAATAAAAATGATCAAAAGTTTGACTCACCCTAGTAAAGGTCGCCCTCGTCATAAACGTCTCCTTCCGCGTATGGCCATCTTTGGGTTTGTACAGTGACTTGACCGCCTCACTCATGTGAGCTTTACGCTTAGCCTCTTCCATAGCCAGGCTGCTCGCTACCGCACGGCTCGTCGCAGCCGTAACAGTCGGTCCCGTCGATGACGCGGGAGTCCCACTTCCCGATCCATTCCGCTTCTTCCCAGCTAGTCCTTGCTCCCCCTCGGCCCCTTCCGGTCCCACATCTGCTACCGCCGCCTTGCGCTTCTTCCCCCCCTTGCCCTTGACGCCCGTGGCAGCACGCCGTCTCTCCATCACGCTCCTCATGCGTTCCTCCTCATCTGCCCCCGGATTAAGTACCCTTACGTCCTCAGATCGATCGTACTTGGTGGCGCACTGGGGACAGACGTCCAGTTGTCCATCGGATGACGGCACACCTCCCTCGCCACCAGGAGCCTTCCCTTTTTCTGATGGCGGCGGCGAGGAAGACATGGCTTTGAGACCACCCTGAGAAAACACGCAACCACATGTAGATAGGTATACAAATGGAACTACCCCCGTCATCTCTTTAAAGTTGAGGGGGCAGACGAACAGTCCCCGGTCGACGGTCGAGTTGGGTGAATCGGACGTCGGAGCAGGGTTCGGTGTCAGTGAGAGCGTCTTGACGTCCTGCAAGTCCAAATTGACCTCTTGAGAACTGACTATGAAGAGAGATATCTGTTGCGCACCTTTAACGAACGTATATGCCCGCAGATTTCCTCACCATCGCCAAACGCCAACCGATCTAATAAAAACTCAATCACGGCATCCTTGTTGTACAGCTTTCCAAGGTCGCATGACACGATAGGTTCTTGCAATGGGCGCTGTTGTAAAAATAAAAATGCATATATGGTTTAGTCATGAACGTGTTCCTTTTGAAGGAAAATTGGACATACCTTGGAGAGGGCACAGAAAAACCACCGGGCGCGAGTCTGGTTCGCTTTATCAGCCCGTTCGGCTTTTGGTTTGTTGCGAACGAGGTCCCTTCGATCGGGGATGCTTCCGCCATCATTACCCATGCTGAATGTGTGGTGTAGAGGAACACAAGTCTGTGGAACGACGCGACTTGGGAGGTGAGTCACGCTCATGCGTCACGCATCACGTCACGCGTGTGTATGTGGTTGGATCAGTTCCTCGTCCTCGTTTCAGGTCTCGGACCGCGATGCTACAGGAACTGACGAACATGGACCGCATCACCCAGCTCCAGGATGAGATTCAAAACGCAAGCACTTCGCTTCGACCACTAAATTAGGCTGACGAACATCCCTCTCTGTGGCCAGCTCCTTACCATCATGTCGCGCAGCATCGCGTACTTAACCTCCCGCGTCAACTTTGTCCAAGTCTCGCAAGAGATCCCCGTAACGAAGCAGCGCAATCCGGATAAAGTAGATCCTCCAGAAGTTTTCGAAGGTACGCGTTTAAACCTCTTTTATTTGTCTATTCTTTTTTCTCTCGGAACCGTTCGTTTTTTTCTCCTATCTCCACCTAGCTAACAAAATTGATTCGGAACAGCCAACAAAAGGGAACTCGTGGACGACCTTATGGTGAAGGCCAAACAGATCGAGTATCTCATCCAGTCCCTCCCCACCCCAGAACCCGAAGACGTTCAGGTACGCCCCTTCCCACCGCCACCACATGCGGTCCCCAGTTATTGGAGGGGGCCGGTGCGCGCAAACCCCACTTGGCTAGAAATTTGATAAACGCACCCTTTATTTCGGTCGTGTGACACACATACATAGGCGGCGCGCCTCGCCACGCTAGAAGAAGAGATGCAGCGCGCGAATCAGGAGTACGCAGCTGCAGTGGCCAGAGCCAGTTACGTCCCCCCCCTCCTTGAAATCCTTCGTAAAACGTGTCTCCTTATGCTCACGATGAACGCTAAAATTGAACAGAGGCCTTATACGCGCAGATCAGCGAGACCCTGCGAGGCATCTTGAGCGACGACGAGTTTTCCGCAGAGGCGCCCGGATAAACTGAGCATCCAAAAGAAGGGGGAGATGCCGTGGTGGCTTGGCTTGGCGGTGTTTGTGGTCGGATGGTGGTGAGTGGGAGAAAAGGGCATTTGATAGGCACCTTACACGTGAACGCACCCGATGGAGTAACCTGTGGCTGCTTGCGCCCGGCTCGGATACGAGATGGATCCCTGTTGTGCCGGAGGACGTTGGTGGCTGGTGGAGTCACGTACATATGTCCCTGAAAACGCTCACTGCAAGAGTACCCCCTGCCTCTTGACGTGCCCTTCCAAGGAAGACGATGAAGAATTCCAGCTTGAATGGATCGCGCAAGTGTCCCAGTCCTCGATAGCGCTGATATGCTGAGGACCTCTATTAAAAGTACTAGTTAGCTGTCGACTCTGTCCAGGAACCAATTACCCAATGGTGTACTAGGCCGCAAAATTAAGAACGATGATCCTTACGGCACGATTTTTAAATATACACTACAATAACGTGAACGTGGAGGCCCCCCCTCAATTATGGGCCCCGTCGTCTCGAACCCCATCAAGCTACTGCTTTCCTGGTGGTTCGATGCATTGCTGGCGCCTTGCCAACAACTAATACCAAGCACCGCATTTGCAAAAAAGGGCCAAGGAGGAAATGGTATGCCAGTGCTCGGGTTGACTGGGACTCGTCCATCAGAACCCAAATCTTTGGAATCGGTAGCGATTCCCCTTTCTAATTCACCGTCGACGGGGGTTGCCGTCCTACTCTCTTTTCTTTTTATAGACCTGACCTGACGTTGGTCTATCTATGGCTCGGCGCTCAGCTGCGGGCTGCATCGTACATAGTAGATAGTAGAGGCTCGCTCGTTTATCAGGGAAGCGTACTTACGGTCAGTGCTCAGAGCTCAGCAGCCCTCCTTCCAAGTAGCAATTTGTGATCTGTCTTTACACGATCACTGCTGCGACTCAGATATCGGTAAACTAGTGTGTTATCCGAGTCGGCCGACCGATGTGTAACTAGCGCTTTCGTCATCGATGGCAATCTGCAATCAGAATCCAGAATCGAGACTTTTACACTGGCGCGGTTCTTTTTTTTTTCACACCACGCGTCGTCAGCCGACACTGCAGTACAGTACTGCGATAACCACGCACTCGCCAAATCGTTTCAGCCCCCGTTCGCGTGCCAGGTACCAAGTTAACGGCAGCAAGTTGCATGGAACTAAAAACGCCCACATGTCAACGAAAGAGAGAAAAAAAAAGAAGAAACAATCGAAAGCCGGAGCAACGTGCCAACTTATGTTTTGTTCTTTTTCGAAGGTTCCCGTCATGGACCTCTTCTTCCCCCCCCTTTTCTCCCACGCCTCAACTTGCTGATTTGTAAAAGGTTTTATTTCGTGGCGTCAGCTTGCGTGTACTTGTACTGATGGCGCGACCGTCAGCACTTTACGCACTCCCTGATTGCGGGCAAAAACGCCTCGGTCGAACGTGCAGAGCATGCTGCAATACCAGAACACTCTCTCACCCCGTTCGTCAGATCCGCGGTGGGAGATACACACACATCGCTGCAGATGAGCAAAGCTTCGGTATCTCGATGATGTCACTGGCACCAAGCGCCGTGTCCACAGGTACATCTACCCGCTTTTGTCTTCTGCGTGGGCTTCGGTGGCGTTTGACGCGAGAAGCACACAGGGCGTCCAGCCCGCCCTATCATAACTACCCCCGACACCCGACAATCAAATTGCTTTGGGGTCACGCGAGCAAAATAAAGCCACCACCAAGAGAACCTTTTCCATATTCAGGTACCGTATGCATATATCCCTCCGAATCTTGGACGCCAAAGAAAATATTCCCTCCGCAAAACGGCAAAAGTCAAGGCGGGGCTCGCTGCTGCTGGCGTTCGTGATCAATACATGGTTGGTGGTGGCACCACTGGAACCGGAAGTGAGAGGGGAACGTAAGTGTTGGGGAGAAAGAGTGTATTTCAAAAATGTGTGTAGACAGGGCGCACAATCGTGATGGCGCAGTCAATTTGACCACTCCCCATTCATGTGACAACGGACGGTTCCGCGTTGGAGCCGAGAGGTTCGAGATAAAGACGTTCTTCTTCTGATCGTGCAGCTTGATTGATTTCTTTATTATCGCAGTTGGGCGTGTTATTTACTTACGGAAAGAGCTGACACAAACGAACGTGGTATAATTCGTCGGGTTATGTAACCAGGAGGAATCGTACACGTCCAGGTGGGTTGGAATCTCCCGCAAGGTTTTTCATAAGCATGGCCATGTGACCACGGTCCCTTGATTTATGGAAAGTTTGCGCTGAGTCCCAAGAAGGTTTGTTTGTGGAACTACATGAAGGATGCGCAAGATGACGCCTACAGGAACGATTCGCCCCAAGTTGGGCCATGAGCCTATCTCTTGTATAGCATGTGCATTGGTGGGACAGACCGTCAAGAGCCTGAACTCCTTTCGGCTCGAAGTATCGAACACACACGATAGATAGATTACGGGGGGAGCCTAGTAGGTGCCGCAGACGCATTTACGAACTAGTCAACGTGGTACCTGGCCGGGACAAGCTCAATAGCAGGAATGATGGCGTTATTGCCACTGTCGCATCCGAGGAGACTTTGTGAGCAGGAGGCATGCGCCGGGGCGCGACGCCAGGAACAGAGATATACTAAATCCATGGCCGCTCAAAGAGTGTGACAATGATAAGATCTGTTTCCCTAGTCGGTACCTATCTGGGTGCGATTGAGGGTAACAAGGGGAGTTCCATGGGGAGACGACGACAAATAAGGAAAGGTCTATAGGAGGTCCATGTACTTCCCGACCTTCCCCTAGAGCAAATGCAACAGACTGATATAATTGGGGTTGCCAACGGACGACACAGTCTTTGCTCCAAAGGTCAGAAAAGTCCCCCGGATTTCGCATCAGAATTTCGAAGTTTCTCGAGAACTGACTCTGTGCGACATCGTATGGTACTAAGTATCACAAATCTCGGTTTTCGGCTACGTTGAGCACCCGATGAAAACGTAAACGTCGTCCATCGAACAATCTAACAGCTTGAAAGGCCATTATGGGGATGACCCATCAAAAAGCCTCGACGTCAACATAGGGATTTCACGTCTCTGCACGCAAACAGACTCGGCACGTGGTCCTGTTCAAGCGTTGTGTAGTAGTGACTAGCGCTTCGCGATCGCACACGCAGTCAAACCGATGACGTTCGCTGGGGCGCCAAATTTGCACCAACAGGAGAAAGAACAAGTAAGATAGCATTCGAAAACTAGAACAAGTCATCGAGATCGTCAGTGTTTAATTCTGGTTTCTCAACTTTCGGCTTTTGTACATCCCTCTTATATCCCTTCCACGCGCATGCCATTGACATGTCAAAGACCAGCTCCTCCTTGGCCCGCGGCACTTCGTCAAGGATGCTATTGACATGTCCCACATGGACTTTCAACGCCTCGAGGTCTCGACGCTTGTGGAAGCCCGAAGGGGCTGCGAGAGTTGTTTGGAGAGGCTTTATGCGCTTAATTATCATACTGAGCGTCAGCAACCGGCGTCAGTTAGAAATGGACCTATCAAGCTGGCCATCACTTACTTGAGTTTCGTTTGCCGTTTCATAAGCTCCTCGATTCCTTCATGTTTCTCACTTGAGCGGGCCTGCTGCTTCACCTTCCACTTCTCTTCCATCACTATCGTCAGAGTGCGGTCAAGGCAGACCAGGAGATGAGGAAGAGCCCCTAGAAAAATAGGCCGATAGAGCGACCTTTCTGGCCATTGAATAGTACCTGCCGCCCGCGCAAAGGCGTCAAACTGGCTTTCGCGAGTCTTGGGTAGTCCCAGTCCTGGATTCGTAATTCGCTTCGCACGGCGAACCATGAGCTGACGATAGTAGGCCTGCAAGGTCGTCGCGGCGGAATCTAGCTTAGCTAGGGTTTCTTGCGATATTTCTGCGACACTGGTCCCAAGGGACTCAATAATCTCGGCAACATCGGCATCCTCTGGCGATTCTGCATCTTCCTCTTCTGGAACACCTTGAGTTGGGTCATCCTCACTCGCCTCATCCATGGCGACTTCAACTGAAGTTTCTACGCCATTCGCTGGTAAGCGTGCGTGAGTAGGGATGAATGGTGCCGCTGCTGGATTCAACATTGAGGTAGGACCAGCAGCCGGGACAAGTTGTAGGAGAATGTCTTCGACATGCTTGAACTTGATCCGACGGACACCACGTAAAGTGCGTCGGATATTCTTTTTTTCGTCCAGTAGAGTTATCATTTCATCTAGTGGCGTAGCAGAGATCGATGAGGTGACTGCAAAAGCAAGTTGCCTCCAATCCTGTGCATAGACATACCTGAATTTGATTCAGTAGTACTCTTCTGGATGAAGGAAGGATAGACTAACGGGCCATAGAGGGAAGAGAACGTCCTTGTGGCATCTTTTTTCCGAAGGGATGTGATCGATTCCAAGATCAGATCCTTCATAGGCACGCTTGTTACATTGAACCCCACTAATATGTCTTTATGAGCACCGTCGTTGGGTTAGAATATAGAATTGTAAAACACACGCAGACAGATTACCCTGCACCTGGAACAATATTCTGCGTCAGTAACCCAAGGCGAGACTACAAATACATACAATCTAGCGAGGGTCAAATTTCTAACGCGAACAGGAACTGCGTGAAGGGATTTATGTTGGTGGAAGAGAATATCTGACGAGAATAAGTAACCAGATAGTTTTACTGATGTCCAACTCACCCGTGTCGTTGCCAGTGTAAACGCGCTCCAGAAGATCTTGAACGGGTTTTATCATTTCCCCGGCTATGCGGATGTACGCGTCCTTGTTCTGCAACCTATCCGGTTTCCGCATGTTCTCGACGATCCAGCTACGTGGGAGTGTCACCCCGTGGGGGGATCCTGCCCTCTTGAATGCCGATGCCATAACAAACGAACCTATAACGACCTCCAAAAGACGGCATAACACCATGAGCTCAACCTGGATTTTGTTGTTGAGAATGTGTCTGGAATAAAGCTATAGATTGGAACCAAGGGAGTAGTTGTTGAAAACATACGATATGAACAGTGCGCCAGCATTGATACTCCAGGGTGCCTTTCCATGCAGGAATACGAGTAGGTCTGAGATCACATATCCATTCTTCGGATTACGCATGAACAGAGAAGGACGATATTGCTGGATAAGACGAGTGCGATTCACGTGATCAACGAGCGCCTCGCTGTCGATGAAGGTCCCTAAGTCCACCAAGTTCAGGAATGTCGTAAGAAACCTGTGCTTGTGCAGCTTTGGATCAAGGTCGTGTAGCATAGGCCAAACCCAATATGTCTTCAGCAAATCAAATGTCCGCCAAGTCTGCTTGTTGACATGAAGTACAATATTCGCGGAAGATCCGAAAGCAAGGTGCGTTGGGTTAATGGTGTCACAAAGTCGTTCAAACCAGATGCTTTAGCATATATGATAAGCGGAGTGTGCCTTGAAAAGAAGATGACCACGAACCGATGGATGGCCTGGCCTGCTCCCATACCAAAAAATCGAAGCGAGTTTAAGATTAAAAATTGAAAAAGGTGGAACTGTAAGCGCTTATCGAACCATGCGTGACTGAATTCGTGTTGCCGTTGGCACTTAGTACGGTCACAGCGCCCCAAAATGAAGGGTTCACATGGATCAAATACGCGGACAAGCAAACATTTATTGCAGTATGCCTCAAGCTTGTCCTTCAACCGTCGTCGGAGCGTAGATTGATATAGATCGTGGAAGACCCTCACTTCCACCATAGCATCTTCGTTCAATCCGTGGCGTTGAGACCTTTCGAAGCAGTCATGAAGGAATGTACCACAAGGGAGACATAGACGCCCCCCGGAATGTACCGTGAATGAGAAGAGTTTTTGAATGTTCTGCTTGGTCCATGGCTCTAGAACAGTGAGAATCTGCTGAACGAGGTCTGAATAGTCACATAAGGCCTTTGTCATAAGGAGAATTTGAGTGTCCGAGTTAGGAAACTCGGTCTCCCTGCTCAGCTGTCGGAAGGCGTGATCGAAGCAGAGGAGTGCCGCAGGTTTGTTATCATCGTGTAAGAGGATATCTCTTCCAAGAGCCATCAATTGGGCTTCGTCAGCCTCGTAAATTGCTGCGAACATTTTGAGCTACTCATAGATCAGCCCATGACCATACCTATAAAATGACGCTACCCACCTCTCGCTGAGTCCGTTCTTCAAGGTTAGAAGGATCGAGCTGGTCAACAAGTCGCATGACTCTACCGAGCTTGGCCCGAGATTCTTCGTCCAGCTCGCTGGGCAGTACACCGAAGGAGAGGACGTTCCAGAGAGCATCGAGCAAACTTTGGGATGCTCGCCGAATTGCTTCTTTCGAAGATTTATCCTTGAGAAGAACCTGAACTGCATCGAGTATCCTATTCTCTCGAATGTGAAGATCTGCGGCCTCGAAAAACTGGCCTCGCGCGACCAGGATATTAACTTCAGCAACATCAAGATCACAATCCCGGACAAATTCTAACTCCTCCTCAGGGCTGGAGAAAAGGCTAGATGCTTTCCTGCAGACTAATATAAGAGAGGATAGGGAAGTGATAAGAAAAAAGGGCACGCACTTGAGATCTCCGCGCTGGAGATAGAAGTATCTCGCGACATCCGTGAGTTTACTCGCAACTGAAGAGTCCATGGAGCTTCCATGCGTTTTGATGATGGAGACTGTCTCATCGAACATTCCTGCATGACGATAATGCTGAGCAGCCTCCGTGAATTTCGAAGCCTTTTTGAAAGCTTGGGCTGCCTGTGCGTGATCTTCAAGAACGAGAAAGGCTTCAGCCGCGATACGGTAGTACTCGCTTCGTTCGCGGGGAATAGTTGCCTCCTGTCCTGAAGCCAAAAAGGCCTCAGCCACCTTGGTGTATGCATTTCGTCGCTCGTTGTCTCCGGGCCGGTTTCGCACGGGAATTGCACGTGCCTGCTCACGAAGATGGTATGCGTAAGCAATGGCTTTCTCACGAGGCATCCCCGCGCGCTCATAACTGTGCATGGCTTGAAAGTATCGCTTGTAGTCGAACAATGTTCTCGCCATCTTGGCCCATTCTTCAGGAGACGAAGACACAGCGAGTTGGGGTACATCTGTGCCTGGTGTGCAGTTTTGTACGAGATTTTCCGTAGACCAATATATCTTGAGCAGATGAGTGGTGCGTCCCACGGCAATAACTGGCTCTTACCCGCATTGGCTCTGCAGTTTCAGAGCGATCGACGATCCAGAGATTTTTCCTAGCTCTCGTGATGGCAACGTAAAGGAATTTCAGCTGTCCGATATGAGACGTATCAGTCAACAGAGACGAATTTGTAAGTCAACACACCTCGGAACAGACGCTAGCGTGACGATTTTCATCAAAAGCAGGAGCAGGAATTCTCTCACGGCGAGTACGGTCAATTGCATTGAGAACAACACGCCATTGGGCGACATCAACAGTAGAGTCCTCAAAGAAGTTGTATAAGAGAACCTAGGAAGCTCGTAATCTCGGACCAGAGAGATTCAGAGGCGAACATACGTCGTTGAATTCTAAGCCCTTGCTCTCATAAAGGGTCCTACAAACTTTTAATGTTACCAGTCGATTGAACTCTGGATAGAAGACGCACATGATCAAACCAACATCACCAACTTGTTCCCGTAACTTCTCCCTAGCCGCATCATTCCGTACCAAGATGCATTGCTGAGCCCCGAATTCGATTTGATTTCCCCTGTTAAGTCATATTAGATGTGAAGATCAGGGAGTGTGGGAGTGTCACGGTACGAACGCTGTGCCAAAAAGAAATGATTCGTATCGGACATTGTCTTGATCCCAGCCACTGAAGAAAACAGGCTTTATTCCATCAACAATCCCTTTCTCCTCGGGCAGGATATCGATCGCATAGGGCCAGAATCTAGTGATGAGTATTATGACTGAGTGCGCACACCTCACTATCCCCCCGTGCGAGCGGAAGTTTGTGACAAGTTGGAAGGACTTGGGTCGATGGAATGTGATCATTTGAGCGAATTGCTGCTTTAAACGTTCCTGATGCATCCAGACCGGGCTCGCAACAGATGACTCGAAAATGATGACGACCATTACTTGCCTCATTCCGATGCAAAAAGGCTTTCAGGTCGTCAAAACGGAAGGAACTGCCAACAGAAATCGTCTGAGCCGTATCCCCAGCCCAAAATTGACCATCTGGGTTGCGGCAAATGGCTCTCAGGACTACGTGAAAACTAAGCGTAATCCACGCGGGGTGAGGACGAGAAATGCCCACGCTTTGCGTCAATTAGCAGATTGTCTTGAACTTCGTCGACATATCTGTTTGAAGAGCTGTGAGCTTGGACGAAGCGAGCTCAAAAGAAACAGACAGAAAATCAAGTTTTTGACCCTTCATGCCATCCTGCACCATGCTGTTGAGGATCGAGTGCGTCCTGTCGAGCAGATTAAGAGAGGATGAGGGAGACATCGCAAGAACGTTTTGAAGCTTACCGATCTGCGGCGTCATATTCTCCACGATCACGTTTCATCTTAAGGTATGCCTCGAATAGAGCGTAAATTTCCGCGCGCTTGCTTGCAAAAGTAGCTTGCGTTCGCGAACTGAGATTCAGATACGTCTCATAGTCGAGAAAATGACTCTCCAAATCGAGAGTTGTCTCGGAACCCTTGATGACACCTAGAGCGACCTATCAACATCGTGGAAGTGAAAGTATGAATGTCGCGTGGCATTCACCCATGAATTCGCTAAACACCAGTGAGACATCTGCCAAAACGAGGCGAAAATGAGCATAGTTTGATGCTAGTGCAAGTGTGGCAAACCTAGGCCTTTTGTAAGAAATTGCGGAAAGTGTGCCCAGTACTCCTGGCGGAAAACATCGAATGATATAAACGATTTCCGTCTTTGGAGCATGTAATCGCTGGACCCCGCTCGTTGATTTGTGCTTTGTTCCGTTGCGGTGCCTGGATGGTGGCCCATATCCGCTTCAATCATCGCAGATAACTGACGACAAGGCATCAACACCAGCAAAGATGAGAAGCAGAACCAATCGCACATTATCGAATGTGATAAACATAGGAAAGTGGGTGTCTTGGAGTTCGCTAAATTTCTGAGGGAGGTCTTCCCGCCAATTCAGAGCCTCGTCTTGGTCCACCAATCCCGCTTCTTCTCTGTTCTTTTGTCTTTCGAGCAATTCCGAAATTCCACTTCCCGTTTGTGATGCAAGGACGAGTGACTGAAGAAGCTTGATAAAATACTCTTCGACCTTGTCGGCAAGCATTCGCGACTGTGTTACGAAAAGCTGGCGTGGACGTTCAGGTCGAAGCCCCCGATTTTGCTGCCAAGAATTTTCAATACCCAACATCTTGAAGAGCATAGTCGTGGTTTTTCTGTATGTCACGTAAGACTTTGCGGTGGATGATGTCTAAAATTCATACCCTGTACCACTGCGTCCCTGGACGAAGCACGAATGGGCATGTTCAATAATCTCTTGCTCATGAGGCCTGCAGAACGACTATCATAACACATAAACCTTGAGATTATTAAAATGACTTACGAGACTTGGAACACGTGAATGGCCTCTTGATCCGTGAGGATACCTGCTCAAGACGTATGCGTCAAAGCATCTAGTCACAGATGAGAATAACGTACTTGTGAGCAGCGCCTAAAATGGATCAATGGTGGATGGCGTTTGTCTGCTAAACTTATACGAGAAGAAGCTCACCTGTGAGAACGTAACGAACTTTTCAAGTCTATAATCACAGGTCAGCGGGACTATATTTTCCTACTGGTGGAATGGGCTAACACAAGCAGCGCGTGAAGCTTAAGGTCCAATCAATAGAAAGTCATCAAACGTTAGATTTCGACAAACCTCTTCAAGTACTTCGTCATCTATGGTAGGAAGCTCCACGGGTACCATCTTGAGGTCAGGGGGTGGTTCCGCAGGGAAAGAAGCAGGTGGCACGTTCTTGTCGCCCTTGTGTATTGGGTTGGCCCGAAACGTACAACTGCCGCAGGGCGTAAGGTTGGATCAAAGTCTCCACAGAATACACGTACCGTCTCTGGTACTCCTTGCCCTTGCGCGAGAGTTGACATTCCACAGAAGCCCATAGGCGTTTGTCCAGTTGCGCATGGGAGTATATTCCAAACACTCTGATAACTGTGCGCAAAATACTGAGAGCAGATATGTTAGCTGATGCAGGGGGATCGTACCTTGACACTCGACCTAAGGCGGTACGAGAAATTAGCTGGAAAGTTCGGCGTTGAAACTAAATAAACTTACTTGACTATCATAATCCTGGATACAGTCAACTTGATACTGTATTTTGGTGTGGTCGGGAAGCTGAATCACGTAATGCAGATGACGTAATGCTGAACATACCACAAGCCGCGAATCGCTTGTCATTTTGGCTTCGTAAATTGGAACTGGGATATTCGTGCCAGTCAATCGCTTTTGATTATCATTCGAGAAATGGCCATTTGACAGTTCTCTACAG
>QLPC01000007.1:0-27327 GCA_003314055.1 Lactifluus hygrophoroides | reverse complement strand
GTCTATGAAGGAGTGTAGGAGGGAGGACAGATAGGGAATAGCGCGGGTAACCCGCGGGTAGATTTGGCTCTACCCGTACCCGTACCCGCGTAAACCCGTACCCGTTACCCCAGCGGGTTACCCCTGGCTTGCCCGGTCAAAACGAGTCCAAAGAACGCCCAAAACGGTCAAGAAATGACTGAGTTATGATCAAAATAATGATTTTAGGCTTTTTGAGCAATAACAAAATCATTTTAGCCATAACTCAGTCAGTTCTTGACCGTTTTGGATGTTCTTGGACTCGTTTTGACCGGACCCGCCCGGGTTACGGGTACGCGTATCCGTACCCGTACCCGTACCCGCCTGTACCCGTACCAAAAACCCGCAGGGGTCACGATACCCCTGCTATTCCCTAGGGACAGATTGGTCGTCTCTGTTAGTGTTGAGATGGTTGGCGAGGAGGTAAAGTCTTTGAGGAGTTGTCTGAGTGGTGCTTCTTCCTGTCGGCACTTGAGATACAATTCAATGCCAGCAGTGAGAGACCAAAAGACGTTGGTAAGTTGCAGTATGGTGGGGGGAGGGTTGTTGGTGGACATGGTGGTGGTAGGAGTGAAAGAAGCTCAGTCCCCTTTGTTATCTATGACTCCCTCTTACTGATTGTGACTCATGTGCAACTCATACCTACTACAAGGACTCTGAGTATTAGTAATAGTACTCATAGTAGTGGTAGTAGAATCCTCATGTACTTAAGGTGCCTCAAGCTGTGGTTAACACCCCAGCTTTGAGTGTTTGGCTTATTCTTCAAATCACACTCATGATTGTGTTCTTTGCCTTGATCTTGTCCCTTGATAAGATTGTGGCAAACTCCTTGACTGAAGCTCCCCTTGGACCTTGCGCCTTAGGGCCCTTGGACTTCTGAACTCCTCTTAAAAACTTTCAAACTCCTATCCACTCAAGTTGCCACTAAGTCTTTGACTTAGCTGCCAACACTCTTACATCTTATCTTATCTAAGTCACTTGACTTAGTGTCTCTATCTTCCTCATGACCACATTACATATCATGTGTTAGTTCACATGATCATGTGACCATGCTGCACACTCCTCTATCACGTGACCTCCAGACTAGGCACCTGCTTAGTCAGCTTGTCTTGTATCAAGAATCACTCATACTCAGCAGCTCAACTAGAGCACCAGCCTGTGTAAGCCATAACATAACACTTGAAGCTCCTACTCTACAAGGTGAGCTGGACCAGAACACATTCCTAGGAGGATCTGAATACAGGGAATTACCGTGGGAAACCCAAGAGTACAACCTTTTCCTTAGGACCAAGACCACAGAATGACAACTCGAACTATACAGCTACTGTAGAGCTGTACTATGTGGAGTCAGTTACCACCCCTCCATTGATCAGAAACTGTACCCCCTTATCTTTGCAGTGGTCAACAAAGCACAGAGGGCTGAAAATGAACTCATGCAAACTATAAACCAACTTCGATTGGCACAGCACCTAAACTACGATACACCGGAACCTACAGAAGTACTCTACTTTAACTCCAAGCCAGAACCAGAGACACTCAATCCAAGCTGGCTAGCCAATGAGCAGAATGAGCTAGAAATGTCATCAGACACTTTGTTGCAAACACACACACCTCAACCCTTCAGGTCATCATTGCCCTTGAGCGAAGCTTGATCCATCTTCAAGAACGTTACAACACTGTGCACTGTGTGCTGGATGCATATGAAGAGGAGGCTTTGCTAAACAAGATCCGAGAGACAAATGCCTTGATCGAATTAGTAATTGAAGACACTTATGCCCAACTAAATGCCTGGTGGTACAGCAACGAAAGGAGGAGCCAAAATGAGTGGCAACACAATCAAAATGACCATAGAGGACACCTTTACTCATGTCCCAACCCAAATCACCAACAACCTGCCCAAGCACATCAAAGGAGACATCCAGTGGATGGTCTACAACAACCCTACCCAGAATGGGTACAGTATGAAAGATTATGAAACTGGGAAAATGATCTGCATTGAGCTCATCAACAACCAGTGGTATGTCCTTGACTGGAACCCCAAGAGGCTGAGTTGGGAAACGAAGACAAGTTTTGAGGTGCAGGACATGTTGCTGAAAGGATTTGGATGGTGGAAAAGAAGCAACTGGCAGCACCCTGAGTATGTTGCAGAAACATGCGATTTAAACGCCCCTCAAAAAATGAAGGAGAGTGAAAGCAAAGAATCTGAAGAGCAAGTCAACCAAAGCCAACCAGAAGAAATACTAGTAAAAGAACCCACCAAAGGACCAGCCCCACAAGACTTCGACAACACAGTGCTTGCAACCGCAACCACCAAAATGGCAAAAATTGAACAGGGCCCAGAACCTTTTACCCTGGGCTATGTTCCAAAGTTTGAAATGATGAAGCACCAAGGTGCAGTTCAACATATGTTTGGGGAAGAAGGGCCTGCTATTTTGGCTGCAGCAATTGCCCTGCGCCCACACAGTACCCCTCTGTGCAACCTGCTCCAAGGAACAACAATCTGCAGCACCACCACCACAATGCAGATGCAGGCAGCTATGATGACCCTCCCAGGGGGATTCCCAGGAGGAGGGCCATTCGGAGGACCTGCAGGAGCAGGCAGCAGTGGTGGCAACCCTGGTGGCAGCAACCTGGGTGGTGGCAATCTGGGTGGTGGTGGTGGTGGAAATCCTGGCAGCGGTGGCAGAGGAGCTGGGCAAATTGGCAAAGGAGGGGGAATGCAGGGAGCTTGCCCTGCAATGTTTGATGGCGACTGCACCAAGTCCAAAAAATTCCTACACGAATTCAACTTATATCAGCTCACAAATCATAGGCAAGCATGTATGAGAGAACCCCTACAAAGGACAGTGATCATGATGAGCTTCATTTGAGGCCCTCACATCTATGATTGGACCATTTGGATGGCCTGTGAGCTGAAAAACAAAATCAATCGCCCAAACAACCCCCTGCAGCCAAACAACAAAGCCCTGTGGCAGTTCTTTGAAAACAAATTCCACTGTGCATTTACCAACAGCACACACACAATCTGCATGCACGAAGCCCTCCTCAGGTGTCAAATGAAGTGAGCCAATCTTGACTCGTACATTGCTGAGTTTAAGCACTTGTGCACCCTCGCAGGATGGGGTGTGGACAATGTTGGCACCATAACCCTGTTCCAAAAGGGTTTGTGCAAGGGGCTGCACCGAGCAATCATCGAGAAAGTGATTCCACATCCAACTTCACTTTGCAGATGGCAAAACACAGCCAAAAACAGGCAAGACCTCTGGCACAAGGTTTGTGGCACACTCAGGCAAGACACCTTTCACTCAGGGAACTTCCAACAAGCTGGAAGCCAAGGGGTGCACTGTCCACAGCCACAACCGCGCTGTGATCACGACCCTGATGCAATGGATGTTGATGTTGCCAAGAGCAAACCAGCTGAAGTAAATGCCCTATCAAATGAAGAAAGAGCCAAGCTACGCACTGAAGGAAGGTGCTTCTATTGCAAAGAAAAGGGGCATGTCAGCCCCAAGTGTCCAAAGAAGAAGAACAAAAATGCACCTCAAGGCTTTGCCAAGATGCATGCTGCTGAGGAAACAAGCAGCGGAAACAAGATTGAATTTCTGCAGGATTAATTCAGTCAGTTGACAGTTGAAGAAAAAGATGAACTCACCGACTCCCTTCTGCTTTTGGGTTTTTAAAGCACTCCTGTCTTCTGGTCTGGATTAGGAGACTTGGTGCAACTATCATGTACATTAGCAATGCTCCATCAATACAAGTACCTTTTGTCTTCGAAAGTGCACGCTTTACAACTGAAGAAAGGGCCCTGCTAGACAGTGGGTGTCACGAACCAGACGTACTCTTGATTACGTCTGTTTGTGGGGGCAGGGGCTGAGTGTGCAGAGGTAGTGGCGGAGTCGGGACTTGATGGCAACAGAGGAGGCGGTGGCGGTAGGCGACAGCGACGACAAAGAGGATGAAGGACAAGAGGGCCACTAATATGACCAAGGAGGCAGATGAGAGGGATAGCCTGGGAGCTATGATGAGGGAAGCGACAAATGAACAGTCTGAGGACTGCTCCTCAATTCAGGGGGGTTTATATATACATGGGGGCAGGTCCATGCATAGGTTTAGGGCAGGCAGTAAGTAGGTACATGAGTGATAAACGAACAAGTCACAAGTCCGTGATCTATTGAGTGAGCCAATAGGAATAATCGAGCGAGTCATACCATTCTATAAATAAGTGCGCAGCAACTGCGGAACCTTAACTGTGGAACTGCAGAGTCCAAGAATAGACATAGGGGTTATTGTCCAATGGTGATAAGAGAGCAGGGATAAGGAAGAGCCGGGGGAGATCTCCGAGTGGAGATATCCGTTGAGGAGCGGTAATGGGGAATCCCCTGGGGAATCCCCAAGCAGGAATATCCAGACGACCGGTTCAGATAACGAGGAGGGAAGCCGGACAGCTGGTCCAGCATAGGAGGTAACTGAATAGCCAATCACATGCCATATCCCACAGTCACGTGTGAAGGTCAGAGGGTCGGAGGAGTCACGTGCCGTATCCCACGGTCACGTGCAGGAGGGTCAGAGGGGTCATGTGCCCAGGTCAGAGGGTCAGATAGGTCACGTGATACTTCCCACGATCATGTGACCCCCCGTTCATGGTGGCAAGGTTTCATGGTTCGTGACAGTGGGGCCACTGAAAACTTCATTGATCCATGAGTAATCGAGCAATTGGGAATCAGAATGCAGCTACTTGAAAGGCCACAAAAGGTTTTTAATGTTGACAGAACAGAGAACTGAGCCAGAGTGCTGGAGAGGTATTGTGATCTCCGAATCCTAAAGGGAGATAAGGAGCAGATGCAGAGATTCTTCATGACCAGCCTAGGAGGGGATTGCCCAATCTTCAGGTACCCATGGTTAAAAGCCTTCAACCCAAGCATAGACTGTGCAAATCACACTGTTAGGGGACCAGGAGTGAAGATAGAAACAAATCTATTAAGGGGCGCTCTTAGTAGAGCACAGCAGCTGAAGGAGGGAGTCAAATGAGCCATGGCACGACTCGTGTCCCCAGCAACCCAATGGGCTGCAAACAGATTCAAACAATCCCACAACTCAGGAGTTCCCTGCAAGCACCAAAAACATTCCCACATCTTCTCGGAAACTGCCTACCAATGCTTCCCACCAAGCCGACCCGAAGATCACATGATCAAAACACGCCCAGATGCACCAAGGACCATAAATTGCAGAGTGTACCCCCTTACACGATGGGAGTTAGCAGAGACTAAGAAGTTCATTAAGAAACAAACAGACAAGGGGTACATTGAACCCAGCAAAGCTGATGAATCAGAGTGGGCAACACCAATATTCTTTTGGGAAAAGAAGGATGGCACTTTTCGACTGATACAGGACTACAGAGAGGTAAACAAGTGGACAATACGAGATAACTATCCCATGCCCTGGATTGAACAGATTCTGGAACAACTACACAGGAAAACTATCTTCACCACCATGGACCTCAGGGTCGGCTACAACAACATCCGAATTCGTGAAGAGGACCAGTGGAAGGGGGTGTTCAAAACCCCTTTCAGCATGTTCAAACCAAAGGTGCTGTTCTTTGGGATGTGCAATGCCCCTGCCACCTGTCAAAGGATGATGGATTAAGTGATGTGGCCCCTCACCACAGAGTACCCAGGAGAGGTGTTTGTCTACATGGATGACATCATGGTGGTGACAGGACCAGACCTTCCACGTCATAGGGAAATTGTCCACAAGGTTCTAGATCAGCTGGAAAAAGAAGACTTATATCTAAAGCCTAGCAAGTGCTTCTTCGAGAAAGATAAGGTGCTGTATCTGGGAATAGAAGTACAAGATGGAAAGGTGCGCATGGACCCAGTCAAAGCCGACAGACTCCTGGATTGGCCTGAAGAGCTGTCTACTGTCAAAGAGGTTAGAAGCTGCCAAGGCGTTTTCGGGTATCAAAGACCCTTTATCCTAGGATACGCCCAGATCATCCAACCGCTTACCAACCTTGTGAAGAAAGGGGTGAAGTTCATTTGGGATGACACGTGCCAACAAGCAGTAAAGACACTCAAGGATTGGGTACAAAAGTGGGAAGACATGTGCAGACCAGTGTTGAGATGGACGCAGACCACTGGCTCAGACTGGACCAGATACCTGCCTAATGTGGATGACGCAACTTGTAGGTAAGTCTAGGACACTTGGATTGGCCAGATCCCTAGAGCTGGAATAGCTGGTTCACTTATCATAGACAGAGCGCCCTAAGTGCTCCATGACAATTGGACTTCTAAATTGGGACTGCTAATGATCTCGATTACTGTATGAAATAGAATGGACTACTTAGAAGTGGTGCAATTATTAGGATCAATTATGTTTTAGATCTATTAAGTGTGATATTAAGTACTGCAGGATACCTTGCTACTGTATGATCACACTCTATGTTTCATCCTTAGGAACAATCTAAAGGATTGTACACCTTCCCCTGGACTTCCTGGAAGTCCCTACCATATGTTTCAAGCGCCCCCAGGCACAGACTTTTGATATGTTTATGTTCCACATACAAATTAGATCTCACGACACTGTATACACAATATTGTGGACACCTCTACTCACTCTTTTTGGATATTTGTACATATCTACACCATAGAGTATATAAATCCTCCTATGGGAGTGGGACAAACCCTATCTCCTACAGAGTAATCCAATTCTCTGTTCTCTCTACTCTCAGCACTGCGCTGTCCATCAGAAACTTTTCATCGCTGCACTTCATCAACCAGACTACAGCAAGCCATTCTCATTGGAAGTAGACACATCGAAATTTGCAACAGGGGCCATCCTGTTCCAAAGGGATGAAAGGGGGAAGGCGAGGACCATCAGGCACCACTTGTACACCTTTACAAAGCAGGAGAGGCGCTATCCCACACATGACCAAGAGCTGATGGCAGTCATCAAGGGGCTGGAACGATGGTGCCACATTCTGATGGGATCAGAGTACCCCATCACAGTGTATACAGACCACAATAACCTAAAGTTCTACAGGACGCCTCAGAAGATAAGCAGGTGGGTGGTGAGGTACATACCAAGACTGGCAGAATACTGGTTCAAACTGGTGCACAAGTCAGGAAAGACCAACTGAGTGGATGGCCTGTCTAGATGGCCAGGACTAGACAAAGGAGAGCATGACAATGATGACGTACTAGTCCTCCCAGACCACCTGTTTGAGGAAGCAGCAAGAGCCATCAATCTGGAAGAAGACATCACGAAAACACAAAACAGGGAGGAGATAGCTAAGTGGAGACAGAAGTATCCACTGATAGAGAAAGATGGGGTCTGGATGTTGGGCAACAGGATAGTGGTGGCTGGACCCAAAGAGACAAAAAGAAGCCTCCTCAGGGAATACCATGACCACCCCTCAGCAGGGCACCCTGGGATTGCTCAAACAATGAGGGCTGTGGTGGAAGACTACTGGTGGCCTACATTGCATCATTTTGTCACCAACTATGTCAAGGGGTGTGCCACCTGCCAATCTACCAAACCCAGGACCACTCAAGCAAAGGCACCCCCATTCCCCATCACAGTAGAAAGAGGGGCTAACCCTTTCAAGACCATCGCTATGGATCTGATCATAGATCTCCCCAGCAGCCAGGGGTACGACTCTATCCTCACTATCACCAATCATGACTGTAGCAAGGTGGCAATATTCTTACCCTGTCACCAAACCATTGACGGACCAGGTGTAGCTCGACTCTACACCCAGCACATGTTCCCACACTTTGGGATTCCAAAGAAAATCATAAGTGACCAGGATGTGTGTTTCATGTCAAAATTCTTCCAAGAATTGTGCAAGCAGCTGGGAATCACCAGGAACATGAGCAGCGCTTACCATCCCCAAACAGATAGACAGTCTGAAAGGTCAAACCCATCCTTCTTGGACTCTTACCACCATGTTCTCTGAAAATCGAATTTCCCCCCCACGCCCCGCTTCCAAGCGTCCTTGCGTTACTTCCCCTCCTGCCCTCTCTGCTCGAGGCCCTTCTCCTGGGACCACTCCCTCGTTGGCACCAGCCCATGGGGGAGTAGGATCCCCTGCTCCAGTGATCCCCACCAATGGTGGGAGGAGGACAGGTTCTGCTGCTGTCCCGTCAACGGAATCAGGAGATGGTGCTGACCTCTCTGTCTTCGACATCCTCAACACCTTCAGGCGCCACTGGTTTATCAGCCACGACTTCATCATTCCTAACATCTCCACTGCTCAAGTTGATGCAGTTGGTCATTTCACCTGGGTCGAGTTTGCTCCCCAGTTCCATTCACACCTCCTCCAACAAGCGTGCACCCTGTGCCCCAACCCTGTGCCCATGGCCAGGGTGAAGAAGGTGTTATTTGTATTTGTTTTGGAACTTCTTGATGGCCGTGGCCGCGAGGCCTGCCACTTCTTTGACCGTCGGGCACACAGAGGCTGCAAGGCCAATGAAACTCCATCAGAAAAGAAGCAAGATAGTTCTAGACCTTCCAGATGTGAGAGACGGGCCGAGAAGGCTAAGGTGAGTGACGCAGTCGGCGGTGAGGGGACCCCTGAGGCTGGTGAGACAGCCCAGACCCCCAACGAACCCCCCTCTTCCGCCCCCATGCCCCTAGCCCAGGAGTCGGCAGCAGGAATGGTGGTTGACACCCCATTCATACCACCAACCCCCTCTCCCTCTGTGCCCCCCTCTGTCTCAGTTTGGATCTCCCCTCGCAAGTTGGGAGTCTGCTGGGTTGCCCCGGCCTCTGAGGCACACAGATATCAAGGATGGGCTTCCCTCATCGGCTCTGGAGTTACATTGCTGGAAGTGCAAGCAATGTTTGGCCGCGGGGAGATTCATCTGCACCCTTCCCTTCATGCATATGCAGACCTATTTTCTATCTCCTTTTTGTCTACTACTCTCAAACTCTAGGCACGTACTTTCCGTACAGGAGGCTGGTGGCTGGTCTGGCTACTATGGCACTTGGACTCGGTTAGAGCCTCTTTGGAGGAGTTACCTGATGGGGAGGGGTAGCAGGAGCTGGGGGGTACTTCCCTGGGCACCTGACTCCCCAATGATCTACCAGGCCCATTTTCCCATGGCGCCACGCCTCCATCCTTGTACGCTCTTTATGCCCGTCCCATCCTTACTGTATTGCAATCATTTTTGTCAGCCCCCCAAGTACATCAGTCGTCTACCTGTAGTCAGGGTTTCAGGTCGCCAAGGTACTTAGGTATAGTAGGCATCGCAGTCCCTGTACGATGATTGGATCTTCAGCCGGTCTGCATGCTTCGTATTTAGCGAGGACCGAATAAACTGAATTTAAAAAAAAAAAAAAAAAAAAGGTCAAACCAGTGGCTAGAGCAGTACCTCAGAATCTACAGAAACTTCCAACAAGACAACTGGGCAGAGATGCTGCCCCTGGCCCAATATGTTCACAACTCCTGGCCCAGCTCCACTATGAAATTCACACCTTATCAATGTTGAGATGGACGCAGATATACTGGCTTGGCCCGGTCTGGCCACCTGCCTAATGCAGACGATGCGACTTGTAGGTAAGTCTTAAAATGCTCAAATCGGCTAGATCCTAGGAACCAGAGTACCCAGTTTGCTTATTATGATCAGAGTGCCCTAAGTGCTCCAAGACAATTGGACTTCTAAATCAGGACTGCTAATGATCTCGATTACTGTATGAAATAGAAAGGACTACTTAGAAGTAGTGCGATCATTAGGATCAATTATGTTTCAGATCTATTAAGTGTGATATTAAGTACTGCAGGATACCTTGCTACTGTATGATCGCACTCTATGTTTCATCCTTAGGAACAATCTAAAGGATTGTACACCTTCCCTTGGACTTCCTGGAAGTCCCTACTGTATGTTTCAAGTGCCCCAAGGCACGGACTTTTGATGTGTTTACAAAGTAGATCTCACGACACTGTATACGCGATATTGTGGACACCTCTACTCACTCTTTTTGGATATTTGTACATATCTACACCATAGAGTATATAAATACTCCTATGGGAGTGGGACAAACCCCATCTCCTACAGAGTAATCCAATCCTCTGTTCTCTCTACTCTCAGCACTGCGCTGTCCATTAGAAACTTTTCATTGCTGCACTTCATCAATCAACTCCTCATGGGATACATGCCAAAGATCCACATTCCAAAGAATCCTACTAGTGCAGCCCTGGCCCTGGAAGAAAGCGGAAACCAGCTAAGGCAGATGAGGGAAGAAGCCCAGGAAGCTATCAAGTGTGCCCAACAAATGATAGTCAACCTGCATGAAAGAAGAAAAGGACAACGTCATTTCAAACCTTACAAGGAGGGCAATGATGTCTGGCTGGAAGCCATGAACCTGAGACTCTTACACCCAACCGCCAAATTGGCTGCAAAATGATATGGACCCTTCAGGGTCATTAAAGTAATCTCCCCTGTGGTGTACCAACTACAGCTTCCTTCCACATGGAAGATCCATGACATCTTTCATGTGTCACTCCTTAGCCCCTATCATGAAACCTTAGAACATGGTGCAAACTTTACTCAACCACCACCAGATATGGTAGAGGGAGAACCCAAGTACAAGGTAGAGGAGATCTGGGGGTCCAGGCACTTTGGACATTGGAAAAAGCTGCAGTACCTGGTCCACTGGAAAGGCTATAGCAGTGCAGAAGATACATGGGAACTAGTTGAAACCTTGAGAGCACCCAAACTGGTAGCCAAATACCACAACCAGAACCCAGCGGTCATTTGAGCTATAAAAACAGAGCCTGATGAAGTGAAAAGGTTCAACATGTTCCCCACTCACACCCTCATCCATAACAATGCCCCAAACTACCAAAGCTTTGCCTTGTTCCTCACACCTAGCCAAAGGACCACAGCGATCCACCAATGAGCAAGTGACAGGACACTGCATGAAGCTATGCTCCTGTGGCCCAATCAAAACCACAAAGAAGCCATGACTGAAGAAACCCATGGGACACCACCCATGGCCACACTATGGCCTACTCAGGAGGTGGCTGGAGCACCAGAGGGAGTACCTGAGCAAGCCACCACCCAAGACAGTGGCACACAAGAGGGAGCCCCTGTCTTCTTACACCACATTGAGGGATCACCAGGGCTTTGTGCTCCAGATAGAAGAGAGGAACCTCACATGGAGAGAATCCACAGTCAACACTGCAGAGTTTAAATGGAGACATCAAGAATGGCAGGATGCCCTGCAGGCATCAATCACATGGTAAGACCCTGTTTTTTCTGCAAGGGGATACATCCACGCAACAGGGCATGCTGATGGAAGCAGAGATGCACCATGTGCAGGTTCAGGGGGCACAAATGGGACATCTGTACAGCCCCTCACACTGGGTGCTCAGAATGGTCCTGTGCAGTGCCTGAGGTGCACCTGTACCATGGAGGGTACTGCCCAAAGAAAACATATGACTGGGCTAGCCACTGGGAAGAGTGTTGAGATGGACACAGATATACCGGCTTGGCCCGGTCTGGTTACCTGCCTAATGCAGACAACGTAACTTGTAGGTAAGTCTTAGACGCTCGGATCAGCTAGATCCTAGGAACTGGAGTACCTGGTTCACCTATTATGATTGGAGCACTCTAAGTGCTCCAAGACAATTGGACTTCCATATCAGGACTGCTAACAATTTTGATTACTGTATGGAATAGAATAGACTTTGTAGAAGTAGTACGATCATTGTGATTGCTTATGTTTCAGATCTATTAACACAATATTAAGTACTGCAGGAAACCTACCTACTGTATGATTGTTTACATAGATCAAGGACTGTTTCATCCATAGGAACGATCTAAAGGATTGTAAACATTCTCCTAGGCCTGCTAGAAGGCCTCACTGTATGTTTCAAGTGTCCTGCGACATGGACTTTTGGTGTGTTTATGTTCTAGATACTTTTTCTATCTCATGTCACTGTAAACATGATATTGTGGACACCTAAACTCACTGTTTAGCACAATTTGTACATACACACACCTAAAAGTATATAATTCCTCCTATGGGAGTGGGATGAACCCCATCTCCTACAGAGCAATAAAACTCTGTTCTCTCTTCACTCTCAGCTGCTAGCTGTTCTATCAAACACTTTACTCGCTGCTGTTCATCAAAGAGATCATTGACAAGGACAGTAACAGGGACAAAGTTCAGGAATGGGCTGACCCAACCTTCAACTAGGTGCCTGGTGGGCCAGGCACTCAAGAAAGGGGGGAATGCTACAAGCATGCATGATGTGTGTGCACCATGTGCATACTTGCACATGTTGGTGCATATACCCCTGGGTAGTAATGACTTGTTTGGGATGGCAGATGTGTTGGGATCCAGACCAGGAGCCCAGGCCCACATGGGAGGACTAGGGTAGTAGGCGGCTATGTGTTTGATGGACTGCTGGTATCAGTGGCAGTCTCCTTTGTTATCTATGACTCCCTCTCACTGATTGTGACTCGTGCACAACTCATACCTACTACAAGGACTCCAAGTATTAGTGATAGTACTCATAGTAGTGGTAGTAGGATCCTCATGTACTTAAGGCACCTTAAGCTGTGGTTAA
Source organism: Lactifluus hygrophoroides (assembly GCA_003314055.1). NCBI lineage: Eukaryota > Fungi > Basidiomycota > Agaricomycetes > Russulales > Russulaceae > Lactifluus > Lactifluus hygrophoroides. The sequence goes on along the minus strand of QLPC01000007.1, from coordinate 14,735 downwards.
CACCCCAGCTTCGAGTGTTTGGCTTATTCTTCGAATCACACTCATGATTGTCTTCTTTGCCTTGATCTTGTCCCTTGATAAGATTGCAGCAAACTCCTTGACTGAAGCTCCCCTTGAACCTTGTGCCTTAGGGCCCTTGGACTTCTGAACTCCTCTTAAAAACTTTTGAACTCCTATCCAATCAAGTTGCCACTAAGTCTTTGACTTAGCTGCCAACACTCTTACATCTTATCTTATCTAAGTCACTTGACTTAGTGTCTCTATCTTTCTCGTAACCACATTACATATCACGTGTTAGTTCACACAATCACATGACCATGCTGCACACTCCTCTATCACATGACCTCCAGACTAGGTGCCTGCTTAGTCAGCTTGTCTTGTATCAAGAATCACTCATACTCAGCAGCTCAACTAGAGCACTGGCCCATGTGAGCTGTAACAGGTCCATACCTCTTGGGTGCAAGCTTAGCAGTTGGGTGTAACATCCTTACAGTATGATCATTGTGATCACTTATGTTTCAGATCTATTAACACGATATTAAGTACTGCAGGATACCTACCTACTGTATGATTGTTTACATAGATCAAGGACTGTTTCATCCATAGGGACAATCTAAATGATTGTAAATGTTCTCCTAGGCCTGCTAGAAGGCCTCACTGTATGTTTCAAGTGTCTTGTGACATGGACTTTTGGTGTGTTTATGTTCTAGATACTTTTCTATCTTGTGTCACTGTAAACATGATATTGTGGACACCTAAACTCACTGTTTAGCACAATTTGTACATACACACACCTAAAAGTATATAATTCCTCCTATGGGAGTAGGGCAAACCCCATCTCCTACAGAGTAATACACCTCTGTTCTCTCTATGCTCTCAGCTCTCAGCTGCTCTATCAAAGACTTCACTCACTGCTGTTTATCACCAGTACTTCCTTTTGTGTCTCCTTGGGCATGTGGATCTTGGGGTTGAAACCCATCAGTAGCTTGTAGGGTGTGAACCCAGTGGTGGAGCTGGGCCATGAGTTGTGGACAAATTGAGCCATTGGCAAGAGAGCTGCCCAGTCATTCTGCTGGTAGTTCCCATAGATCCTTAGGTACTGTTCCAGCCATTGATTAGAACATTCTGATTGCCCATCTGTTTGCAGGTGGTAGGTGCTGCTGATGTTCCTTTCAATCCCTGGTGCTTTGCACAGTGCCCTGCTGAACTTTGACATGAATTGTGGGTCTCTGTCACTGATGATTTTCTTGGGAGCCCTGAAGTGGGGAAATATGTGTTGGGTGTATAGCTTAGCTATCCCTAGTCTGTCAATGGTCTGGTTGCAGGGCAGGAACATGGCTGCCTTACTGCAGTCATGATCTGTAACTGTAAGGATCAAGTCATACCACTGTGATATTGGGAGATCCACTATCAGATCCATGGTTATTGTTTTGAAGGGTTGCACTCCAGGTTTCACAGTGATTGGGTATGGGGGTGGCTTGGCCTGGGTTATCCTAGGCTTGGTGCTCTGGCAGGTGGTGCAGCCTCTGATGTAGTTTGTGGCTCTCTCCTTGAGTTTGGGCCACCAATAATCTTGACTGACTGCATGGACTGTTCTAGAGATTCCTGGGTGTCCAGCTGTGGGATGGTCATGATGTTCTTTCAGGATCCTTTCCCACACATGTTGACCTCCCATCACCACTATCTTGTCTCCCATCATCCATACATCACCATCTTTCTTCAGTGGGTATTCTTTTCTGAATGCCTCACTGACTTTGGTGTCCTGATTTGTCACCATGTGTCCCTCCAGGTCTAGAACCCTCAAAGCTTCTTGAAACAGATGGTTTGGCAAGACCATGATGTCTTCATTGTCATGCTGGCCCTTGTCCAGCCCTAGCCATCGTGACAGTCTGTCAGCTTGGTTTGTCTTCCCTGGTTTGTGGACCAACGTGAACCAATATTCTGCTAGCCTTGGGATGTATCACACGACTCTCCTGCTGATCTTGTGAGGTTCCCGGTAATACTTCAAGTGGTTGTGGTCTGTGTAGACTGTGGTTCTTTGCTCAGCTCCCATTAAGAGGTGATGCCATCTTTCTGGCCCCTTGACAATGGCCAGGAGTTCCTTGTCATAGATCTGATAGCCTCATTCCACAGTATTGAAGGTGTAGGAGTAGTGCCCTATTGTTCTGGCTTTGTTCCTTTCATCCTGTTGAAACAAGATGGCTCTGATGGTGTAATTTGATGCATCTACCTCCAAGTAGAAGGGCTTGCTATAGTCTGGTCTGCTCAAGTCTGTTCTTCCACACACACAGTCTTTCATTTTCTTGACTGCCCATTGGCACTTGTCTGTCCACTTGAAGATTACCCCCTTTTTGACCAGATTTGTGAGGGGTTGGATTATGGCTGCATATCCAGGGATGAAAAAGCATTGGTAGCCAAAAACTCCTAGTGCACTTCACACATCCTTCACGGTGTGTAGCTCCTTGTTGAGACGGACACAGATATACTAGCTTGGCCCAGTCCGGCCACCTGCCTAATGTGGATGATGCGACTTGTAGGTAAGTCTTAAAACGCTTGGATCGGCTAGATCCTAGGAACCGGAGTACCTGGTTCACTTATTATGATCGGAGCGCCCTAAGTGCTCCAAGACAATTGGACTTCTAAATCGGGACTGCTAACGATCTTGATTACTGTATGAAATAGAATGGACTACTTAGAAGTAGTGCGATCATTAGGATCAATTATGTTTTAGATCTATTAAGTGTGATATTAAGTACTGCAGGATACCTTGCTACTGTATGATCGCACTCTATGTTTCATCCTTAGGAATGATCTAAAGGATTGTACACCTTCCCTTGGACTTCCTGGAAGTCCCTACTGTATGTTTCAAGTGCCCTGAGGCATGGACTTTTGATGTGTTTACAAATTAGATCTCGCGACACTGTATATGCGATATTGTGGACACCTCTACTCACTCTTTTTGGATATTTGTACATATCTACACCATAGAGTATATAAATCCTCCTATGGGAGTGGGATGAACCCCATCTCCTACAGAGTAATCCAATCCTCTGTTCTCTCTACTCTCAGCACTGCGCTGTCCATTAGAAACCTTTCATTGCTGCACTTCATCACTCCTCTGGCCAGTCCATCAGTCCATCAGCCTTCACTGGGTCCATTTTAACTTTCCCAGCCTCGACCTCAATCCCCAGGTAGGCCACCTTTGCCTGCTCGAAGTGACACTTGCTGGGTTTGAGGAACAGGTCCTCCTCTTCTAGCCTTGTGAGTACCTTGTGCACAATTTCTTGGTGTCTTGCTAGGTCTGGCCCTGTTGCCACCAAGATGTTGTCCATATACATGAACACTTCTCCCAGGTATTCATTTGTGAGGGGGAGCATTACTCTATCCATCATGCTCTGACATGTGGCAGGGGCATTGCACATCCCAAAGAACAGCATGGTGGGTTTGTAAATCCCCCTTGTGGTCTTGAACACTCCCTCCCACTGGTCTTCCTCCTTGATATGGATGTTATTGTAGCCATCTTGTAAGTCCATAGTTGTAAAGATGAATTTGCCATGCATCTGTTCTAAGATTTGCTTGATTCTAGGCATGGGGTAGTTGTCTCTCTCCATCCATTCATTCACCCTTTTGTAGTCCTGTATGGGCCGCTTTCCACCATCCTTCTTTTCTCTGAAGAATAACCCAACTGTCCATTTGGTGTCCTTTGGTTCACACCTTTTGATGTACCCTTTAGCTAGTTGTTTTTCAATAAACTTCCCTGTTTCCTTGTCCTTTGCCTGAGAGAGAGGGTAAATGTGGCTGTTTATTGTGTCAGGGGCACCCAGTTTGAGCTTGATCTTGTGTGTTTTGGGTTGGTCCAGTGGGAATCTCTGAGCTGCTTCCTTGGAGAAGACCTTTTGGTGTCATTGATATTCAGGTGGCACCTTGGTCCTTTCCATTTGTTTGGCTTTATTTGCCACCCAGGTGGTTGCTGGGGAGGTGAGCTGACAGAAAGCTGCATTTAGCTGCTCCTTCAACCTCTGTGCCTGGATGCGCCCTCCTCTCAATAGATTTGTCTCAATTGTAGTTTTGGGCCCCCTTACTGTGTGATTTGGCCAATCTATGCTAGGGTTGAACCTCTTGAGCCATGGGTACCCCAGGATAACTTGATCTCTTCCCAGCCTGGCCACGTAGAACATTTGCAACACTTCCTGGTCTCCTTGTCATACCCTCAAGCTGCAATATTGTTTGATCATTCCATCCTGACTCTCCAATCCATCGACATTGAAGACTCAGTGCGGTTCTTCAAGTGCACATGTGCTGATCCCGAGTCTCTCAATCACCTTTGGATCAATGAAGTTTTCTGTGGCACTGCTATCTAGCAGTGCTTGTTCTGCAGCACTTCCTCTGGCACTTCTGAATGTGAAAGGCATGTATATGGCATTCTTCATGCTAATGTACATTATAGAGGATCCTACACTCCTCACCCATGCTGCAAGGTGGGAGGTCTTCAAAAACCTGAGACCAACAATTGATTGGTAAGTGCATCCTTTTGTTCCACTGACAATCCACTGAATTCTTTTCCCAGGCGTTCTAGTTTTTTGTCATCCATTTCCTCAATGATGTGATCCTTGCTGTAGGCTGGTTTTTTGTAGGGTGTGGCTTGGGCACAGCTCTTCTTTTTGGGGCAATTCCTGCTGATGTGATGTTAGACTGGGACTGGGGCTCATGACTATGGCAATGATGACAGACACTTTGTGACTGGTTTCTCTGGTTAAGAGAGGAGTTCGGGTGGTTCACAAGTAAGAGAGAGGACTCAAGAGCAGGCTCAAGAGGAAGGGGTGCTAGGACAAGTCCCTGATTATTGAAGAGGACTGAACTGGAGAACAAGGTAGGCTACTTGGTAGTCTTTTATAGTATGTATTGAGTGGTGAGTCATATCAAGAAGCAAGCAATGAGTAACCATCAGTAAGCAGCTTGGTAAGTGTAGTGATCAACAGGGGTACAGCATACCCACAGGTTGACAGGTAGGGTAGGTCACAGGTACGGGTATGGGTATGATTTTTCTGACCTGTGCCCAACCTGTACCTGTGAGCACAGGAACCCATACCCACAGTGTGGGTTTTGATAAAACATCACATTGGCATATTGGCATCGCATCACTCTGCTAGTATGTCAACTCTTTTTTGTTTTCAACTAACTTTCTGCTTCTGTGACACCAGAGTGACAACAACGATGACTACTACTAGATGATGATGACGATGCCCCCTGGCAGCACCCAAATGTTTCCTTCCATCATTCCGCATACTCAATCATTTATGTAGCCCATTGCCACTCAAGTCTCTCAACATTTCCATCATCGACAGCCAGCCTAGCCACCTGGAGGGATGCAAAAATGTCCCAATTATGGTGATCGCTCTTTCAATTCCTATGTATGATCATATCTCACACGACTCCCTGGCCACCCCTTCAGCTTCTGCACTCTCGCTATCGCTTACAACAAGCATGTTCATGTTCCCTCAAGTTGCAATTGCGCACCTGGGCAATGAAAATACCAACGAGATGCGAATTGGATGTTATTACAACGCATGTTTCGTCAACGACCAGCTGACGTGTTCAAGTTGGTTTTCATATCGTAGCAGTGCACAGGAATCATGATAACAGGTCAGTGTTGGGAAATATACAAAACTATGTGCATCAGTTTCTCACAATCTCACATCTCACAAGTCAAAAATGTGCTTTGGGTATTCCTCACTATAGCATTTTCAAGCCTGGTCTGATTTCGCTGTGTCACCACTCATGTTTTGCTTACTAGGTCATTTCTACTGTCTCTACCTGCTTTATTCCCATGAACATTGCTACTGATCCCCAATATATTGCGTTACCTTTATACCTTGGGTTGCAGCTGAGCAGCTCTGTACTCTTCGCGTCACTGTAGCATTTATGCTCACATCTGTCATGGTAAGCTTGCTTGCTTTGGTCACATGCGCTGTTGAACTCCCTTCATCTGCACCCTTTGCACTATCGTGATATGGTTCGGTTCTTCTCCTTGGTCAGAAGGCAGCAGAAGGCATCGACGCATCGTTGACATTGCAAGTCAATGCTGCTGGGTCATAGCCTGGGTGCATCTTCACACTATGGACATACTATGTCTGGCACAGCGAGCAGTAGAAGCTCAATATTAAGCGACATGACAGAGACTCGGAGATGTTAGAGTCAGATTGGAAAGAGGACTGGGGTTGACATGTTGACAGGTTGACGTGCTGACGAGTCTATGGCTGCGAGTCTGAGCTGAGCACTGAGCTCGTAAATGATGTTACCATGTCCCATGCCCTGTGAAAACAAGAGCGAATGCAATTGTCATCAGACAACAAATATCTTTTCCTCTACGAATATATCCTGCTCAAGCTCAGTGTTACAACAATCAGCCTAGTGTGATTCAAAGTCCTCGAAGCTATACGAAGCCTTGAATATCCAATATGGACACTGATCCAACAACGAACCAAACCTGTAGCCAACTGCACTGCCATCTCAAAAGCCTTATCTGAGTTTATCGAAGTTGGCAACCTAACATGTCTCATACTGTTATTGAATGTCAACTCTCACAGACAATGATTCTGAAACTTGTGGTTCTGTCGCTATTCTAAATGCCACCAATGTGCCGACGAATGTGCAGCGTTCTGAGTATGTGGGTAACGCTATGCATGGAGTTGCTACACCACAGCCAATTTCCCTTTAGCAGAACGCCAGCAGATAGCACCATCTATGTGAGGACGTGGGTGTGTATTTTCAGCCGTGGTTCATTGCACCTGTTTGCATGTTACACATACAGGCAAGTCTACCACGCGCACATCCTGCTCCTTTCACCATTGCGACAAGAAAGGCACTGATGTCAACAAAACTCCAAGCAAGAGTGACACCACTGCGGCAGATTGTGTATGTTCCTTGGGTATTGCAGATGGAATTTTTTTTGACATACACAAACGATTACACTTTTCTGTGTCCCAGTGGACCAGCTCATACTTCAGTTCCAACTCTCTGCATCGCCAATCATTGCTATACCTTTGTATGGTCTCTCTGCGGGTTGGGGGGTGTATTGTGATGCGCTGAGCCATCATCTGCAACCCACTGCCTGTGCACAATTTCTCTCCAGCCTCACCCTATGTACCACATCACGACGCAATCACTTCGATGGGTGGGCGACCCTTACTTCGACCCTACAGGTATATACCTGTACCCTCATCTGACAGGTTTCAGCACGTACCCATACCCACAAGAAACCTGCAAGTGACCCGTACCCATGCGCACGGGTACAGGTAGGTGCCTAAACCTGCAGCAAACCCGTGTAAACCCATACCCTTGTGCCAGGTACAGGTTAAGACCGGGTACAGGTACGGGTACATACAAAAGTACCCACAGGTTACCCGTGTCGATCACTAGGTAAGTGGCTGAGTAAGGATGAGTAAGTATGCTTGGTAATGTACAGGATCAATAAGTGAGAGATGGAGGAATATGTCATGTAAGTGAGTAAGGCAAGAGGGACAAGGGGGTGGGAATGTATGACATAAGGAGTAGGAAATGGTGGTCCGATTCTGAGTTGTAACATTATCCCCTTCTTTGGGGATGACTTCCAGTCATTTAGAAACTCATGTTGTATCCTTCTATGTAGTCCAAGTCTTCGGTGGTATTGTTGTACTTCTTTCCCACTGCCTGTCCATTGCAAGTGGGGAATAAGGGGTGGTCCTGGAGTTGGCATTCCCCCTTTTTGCACCAGTAGTGGGGGTCGACACAGTTCTTCATGGTGTGTTATAAATGCACCCTAGAGGGACCTCATCTAAGGGAAAGCCATATAAAGGGGCCTTAGTAGAGGGATGACACATGGGTACATCTAAGAAAATGACCAGACTGGGGTTTGAACCCAGGACCTCCCAGATATATACTGGACGCTCTAAACCACTGAGCTATCCAGTCCTGAGTGGAGGTTGGAGCTTTCATCTATATGACTGATTGATATCTCCAACATGGTGTGCCCGTAACTTTTGCAGAGGCCACACCACTTACCCTTGGGACACTGCTGGCCGTATGCCCAAGTTTGTGACATATGGTGCAATGTTTTGTTTTGGAACTGCTGGCTTGGTTTTGTGCTGTGTGTGGTGCAGTCTCATCCCTTATTGTGGGGAAGAAGGCAGGTGTGTTAATGGTTTGGTGGTGGTAGGGGTGAAAGGGAAGATGTCAGGGTCTGATGGGTTTTGGGAGGTAGGCTTTAACGCAGTTGTATAACCCTGAGTTTTGGACTTGGTATGCTGCAGCTTCCCATTCTTCCCTATGGCGTACTGTGATGAACAGCAACAATAGAAGAGTTTATAGCACAGCAAAGAGCTGAGAGTGTGGAGAACAGAGATGTGTATAACTCTGTAGGAGATGGGGTTTGTCCCACTCCCATAGGAGGAATTATATACTTTTAGGTGCATGTATGTACAAATTGTGCTAAACAGTGAGTTTAGGTGTCCACAATATTGCGTTTACATTGATGTGAGATAGAAACATTCCATATACCATAAAGTATTACATGTATTGTAAAAGTCTGTGTCACAGGACACTTGAAACATACAATAGGGTGTTCTAGGAAGCCTGGGAGAAAGTATACAATCCTTTAGATTGTTCTCAAGGATAAAACATAGTGTGCAATCATACAGTAGCAAGGTATCCTGCAGTACTTAATATCACACTCAATAGATCTGAAACATAATTGATTCTAATGATCGCACTACTTCTGCCATGAGCACGTGTGATCCGCGTGCAATGGACTTATTGTCTCACCCTGCAGGTCACATGCCCGTGGGTAGTTGTTACATGGTTAGGGAATCAGTTGTGTTGCATGCCGCAGGAGGAGCCCGCCCCCACTTGGGAGGACGATTACTATATGTAGGATACTTTCTCACGCTTGAGCGATGGACTGTATGATACTGGTGGCACATTGCTGTGCCATGCTGCTGTGTACTGTAGCTGTGTTATGTTGCTGTACGATGTTGCTGTGCACGCTACCGCTTGGTGGCATTGGGACTGCTTAATGAGGCCGAGTAGTACAGTAGCCTCATGTATTTAAGACGAACTCTTGCTGGGCTAAAACCTCAGCTTCGAGTTCTACTTTGTTCCTTGAATCACACTCTTGTACCTTCTACTCTTTGGGTATTGCTCCTATTGCAATACCAAAGGAGTAATCTTGGTGTGACGCACTCAGCTCATCTTATCTTATCTCTTCATCTTATCTCATCCACTCAAGAAGCGTCTAAGTCTTCGACTTAGCACCCTTCACTCTACCACACGTGACTACATCACGTGCCACTTGTGCACGTGATCATCTTATTGCCTTAGTGCACATGACTTGTTCACATGACTGAACACCTGACAGCTCCCATGATCACGTGATCAGGGACACGACCAATATCTGTCACAGACATCTGTTGCGCACCTGATACCCTTGGGCTTACCTCAGCCACCGGCCTGTGTGAGCCGTAACAACTTCTAAGTAGTCCATTCTATTTCATACAGTAATCGAGATTGTTAGCAGTCCTGATATGGTAGTCCAATTGTCATGGAGCACTTAGGGCACTCCGTCTACAATAAGCGAACCAGGTACTCCAGTTTCTAGGATCTAGCCAATCTGAGTGTTAGAGACTTACCTACAAGTCGTGTCATCTACATTATGTCAGAGTCCAAGCTATTAAGGGCCCTTAAGTGATTAGACACTAAGGGGACTGTAGAGTGAAAGTTAAGACTAAGGTAAAAAGTCGTCACTCTACAGGGAAATATCAACCTGACTAAGCGACTGAACTAACCAAATATGTAAAGTATCTGTGAAGCATTGCTCTGACACAATAAATAGCACAAGTATGCAATGTAACAGTAACACATTAGGCAGGTAGCCAGACTGGGCTAAGCTGGTATGTCTGCATCTGTCTCAACATACTGCTGCTACTTTGAGGGCACGTGCCTCCATGAGACATTGGGCTTCGTCAATGGGCCGGTGTCTGATATGGTCTACTTCAGCTTGTAAACACCAATTGCCAATGGCTTCAATGGCATCATCAACATCTTGTTTGTACAGTGATTCTAGGCGAAGTTTCTCTACCATTTCGTTGTCAATTTGGAGAGGGTAGTGGTGGTTAGGAAATTGGGGGAGGTGCAGTGTTTCTGCATAGATGGGGTTGGTGGGTCCCATGGTCATGGCTACCTTGGGTTCTTTAGGGTCTTGGTAGCAGATGTACTTGGTGACAGCAGGGTAGTCTCTGTCTCCATTAGGTCATGTGGTGGGGATTTTAATGTTGAGATATGATTTATTGGTGGGTTCATTAATGGTCCATCCATCGAGGGGGTTGGGTTCTGGTGAAGGGGATCGCAGGGTATATGGTATTTCTTCTTCTTCATCTTCATCATCTACAAGGTTGATAACTGGCATGGGGGATACAGGGGGGTTAGGTCAGACAGGTTGTGTGGATGTTCATTCTTGTTGGAGGGGTGGCATGGTTATAGCTCATTGTTGGGCATTTCCCAGATAGAATGTTTCCTAGTGTGTTTGTAGGGCATCCATGATGGCTTTGGGGTTACTGTCTTCTACAGTGTGGTAGAGGAAGGAGGATATAGCAGCTATAGTTTCAATGGCTGCTTGTGCGGCTGTGAGGGAGGCGATGAAGGAATAGGTGGACTGGTTAGAGTTGGAAGATGGAGGTGGGGATGGGGTTTGTTGTGGGGTAGTGAATATCAAAGGGGAGTGAGTGGGTGTATTTCCTGCCAATGGGTGTGGTAACGCAGGATGAGAGAGGGGGGGAGTAGGGACTGTGTGGAGTTGGGCGAGTTCTTCAGCATTTGGTTCAGCCATGATGGTGGCTACTTCTGACGTGGTTGGTGATGGAGGGAGTGGGATGAGGTTGGTATTGGGGTAGGTGGCATACACATTGTTGACTTTGACAGTGTTGAGGGAAGAGATGAAAGGGATAATGGTGTTGGACATGTTGGCTGTTGTGGTTTTGAAGGACTGGGGATTTATTGTAAGTATTGTACTGTATATATATCTTTCCTAGTGTGGTGCTGTTGGGTGTTGTTTGTGGAAGTTTGTAACTAGTTTGGGTGTGTGGATGTCATTCTTGCTTATCCATTGATTGTCTGAGTCCAGGTATCCAAGCCATTTGACTAAGTATTGTAATGTATGTGATCATCTAAATATCTGAGAGTCTAGAACCTTCTTGACTTCATATTCTTCTTCTCCTTCTATTAGTTCTGGTGGTGGTCAGCTATAACTAGTTCCATGTTCTGGAGTTTCCTTGTAGGGGGTGAGTAGTGTAATGTGGAACACATCATGAATCTTCCAGTGCTTCGGTAGCTCCAATTGGTATCTGACATCTGACAGTTTCTTGCTTATCTTGAATGGTCTGTGTCTCTGAGGTGCTAATTTTGCTGATGGTTGGTTGATCTGGAGGTTGGTGCCATTGAGCCATACTAAGTCTCCCTTTTCAAGGGGCTTGAACATTTTTGGTGTTGTTACTAATAATGCCTGCGCATTTTGGATGGCTTGTAGTGCTTTGGTCCGAAGAGTTGCTAGTTTGGTGACTCGTTCTTCGACAGCGGGGTTTTTGGTCTGAGTCAGTATCCAGTGTTCCCTGGGGAAATATCCAAGTAGTAACTCCAACGGGGCTTTCTGAGTGGTGGCACTTGGCCAGTTATTTATGGTGAACTGAGCGTAGGGGAGCCATGTTACCCAGTCATCTTGTCATTGTCCTGTGAAGAACTGTAAGTACTGTTCCAGCATCTGGTTCGTTCTTTCCGACTGTCCATCTGTTTGTGGGTGGTAGGTGGTACTGATGTTTTGGCTTATGTCAAATCGTTTGCACAGGTTAGTCATGAAGTTAGATATGAATTGTGGGTCACAGTCCAAAATGATTTTTCGGGGGATGCCAAAGTACTGGAACATGTGATTGAGGTATAGTTTGGTGACTCCTGGTCCATCAATTGACTCATTACATGGTATGAAGATGTGCATCTTCATGCAATTGTGGTCCGTGATGGTGAGTATGGAGTTGTATCCATTCGATTGGGGTAGTTTTGTAATGAAGTCAACAGCGATGGTTTCAAATGGGAGTGAGTTTTGCAGTGTGATGGGTTTTAGGGGTATGTGTTGTCATTGGGTGTTTACTTTGTTTGCTTGGCACTGAGCACATCCTTGCACATAGGCTTTAACATAGTTGTATATGGAGGGCCACCAGAATGAACATCATACATGTGTGAAAGTGTTTGAAATTCCCAGATGTCCTGCTGTGGGTGAGTCATGATAAAATTGCAGTATCCCCTTCTTTAGGTTGTTGTTCTCAGCAACAATGATGGTGTCCCCTCTCCAGAAGAGTTTGTGGTACTGCTGGAGGTGAAAGGGGTGGTGCCACATAAGGAGGGTTGGTTGGTGTCGAGACTGGGAGATTTGGGCGTCAGCAAGGAGGAAATCGTAAGGTTCTTCAATGTCAGCTAAATGGGCAAAGAGTGTTTCCAGGAGGACTGTGGTGAGTGTGTTTTCATTAGGGTCCAGGTAGTCAGGTCATTGTGATAGGGCATCAGTGTGTGAGTTAGTTTTCCCATCAATGTGTTTGATGACAAAGTTATAGTCCGCTAGATCGACCACATAGTGGGCAATATGTCGATTGACCTTTTGTGGTTCCTTCCAGCTTTTTAGAGCATTGTGGTCCAACCAGACTATGACTTTGAATGGGGAGCCAACAAGGAAGTGTTGCCATTCTCTAAGGGCCCATATGATTGCCATTAGTTCTTGGTCAAAGGTACTGTAGCAACCTTTCGTTTCGGTGAGTGTTTTTGAGAAGTAGGCCATGATTTGCCTCTTGTTTCTAGAGTCCCACTGGAATAGGACAGCACCTAATGCCACCTTTGAGGCATCGGTTTCTACCTCAATCAGTTTGTCAAAATTTTGTTGTGCCAAGGGTGGGTAATTTGTTGCCATTTGTTTGGGCCAATCAAATGTGTGTTGGTGTTCAGGATTTCAATCGAAAGGTGTGTCCTTCTTTGTTAGTTTGGTAAGTGGTTTTGCCTTCTGAGTGTATCCTTCAATGAACAGTCATAGCCAGCCAGCTAGTCCAAGGAATTGTCGAAGTTTGTGAAGGTTGGTGGGTGTGGGCCATTCGTTGAGTGCCTTGACTTTACTTCAGTCCATGAAGAGTTGTCCACCTTTGACTGTCATTCCTAGATATGGGAGTTCTGATGTTTTGAAGACACATTTTTTGGGTTTAAGGTAGAGGTTGTGTTTCTTTAGGATGTCCAAGACTTGATTGATGATGTTTTGGTGATAGTTGAGGTCATTCAGTGTGGCGATTAGTATGTCATCTAGGTAAACAAAAACAGTTCCAGTCATGATAAGGGGGGCCAAGATTGTGTTCATGAAGTGTTGGAATGTGGCTGGTGCGTTGCATAAGGTAGACGACAGCAGGAACTGACACCCCTTATGTAATCCTAACCCTAGGGTTTAGGTCACGTGTTTTGGCCATGGGGGGGTTGGGCTCATATAGGGTCGACTGAATTTAGGGTTATCTCGGCCAGGGTTCATCTCAGGCAACCACGCTGTGTGAATAAACCACGATTTCAACTATTCTTTCTTATCAAAATAGTATGTAAAGTATATGATAACAGTGAAAACACACAAGTAGCATATAGGGAGAGCTAGTTTGGAATATGAGATGGTATTTCTAATGATTGATCGCCTCCTTAGCCTTCAAGATCATATCGCGTGGTAATATACGATGGCCCCGATACTTCTTATTTGCCCATGTGGCCTGTGCACCTGATAACCCCTCCCGATATGCTGCAATGAAACGCGTGGACCGATTTGCAAACCTATATATGGGGTTTGTTAGAACACAAAATAAAGGGGAATGAAAGGAGCACTCACTGCTAAATCACTCCTGCATCTCAGGGCTCGCGATGACATTGATCAGGTCTGCTGCAGTGATCAGGCCACTCTTTACTGCCTCTCCCAAAGCAAACTGGATTGCTTGGGAGATATCTTCATGGTCCAAAATGCTTGATTGCGACCAACCATAGCTGTGAACCGGCAGCTCACGGCTACGTACATAGGTGAGAATCCACTGCCAAACCGATCGTGCCCGTGCAACACCATATCCCTGTGACCTCGCAACAATAACTGATGCTATTCTCCAGGTAAGGCTGCCGCCAAAAGGAACTGACACGGTTTATGTAAGCAAAAATCAACCTGCAGAGCCCATTTTATAGCATGCTCGCACCTTACCAGAGACATATTATGACATACAGGAATTATAGAGTACTTAGTTATAACTGTGAACTAGAAGAGTTTTTTGAAAAATATCTTATTTTGATGGAGCCTTAGTCAAAAAAGTGTTTTCACTTGCAAACATGATTTCTTTCAATTCTGCATTGATTCACACAGTTTTGTGATTTCCGATGGAAAGTTTGAAAGCTTATATAATCAAGCCACATGCTTACATAATCTAAAGCAACAGATCCTCCCTCTCTGCGAAAAAAACAAGATTTATCCCCAAATGCCTCGAAAACGGCGTGCTATTCAAGCATCAATTGAAAACAGCAAGAAAGCTCGTCTCATTAAGGCACAGAATGTCATGCAAGACAGCTCAGGGCACAGTAAGTTACCTGTTACATTGTTGTTCCTTTTGGAAGTTCACACATTAATGATTGATGGGCCACAGATGCTTTCCCACATCCAAGTT
>QLPC01000003.1:0-14509 GCA_003314055.1 Lactifluus hygrophoroides | reverse complement strand
TTAAGACTTAGTAAACCTTTAGTTGACGCTTAAAAGACCGATTTAAACTGGTTAAAACCGGTTTTTATGTGGTTTTTTCAAAAAACATTAAACCCTTAGACTGTTAACCAGTGATGTCCAAAACTGGTTTAACCGCAACTGCGGTCCAGTCTTTTTCGGTTGTGGTCCAGTCTGGTTTTCGGTCTTTTTTCGGTTCATTTAACTGGACCTGAAAACACTACGTAACAGCATGTGACGGCCGTGCCAGTGGCCACATGGCATGGAGTGCTCAACTTCGATCTTAGTGTTCTTCCTCTATGCTTTGCTTGATGTCTTCTCAGGGCGGATCAAATTCGAGCTTAGACTGTACATCTCAGAAGACCAACGGTGTGGGGCAGTAGCAGCTACAGTCGTGAATTCTGTTACTCTACTTGGGCATGCTTGTTCTCAAACAGTTGGCAACTTCGCGTTCGTCCTCCGTTTTACCTCTTTGTTACTTATGCCGAGTTGTGCGCATTCCCGGCTTTTATCCACCTTCCACACCACCTCAGAGGCTCAACATATCTACTGCCTCACCATGTGCTTGCACACATTGTGGGCCTTGTCTGCCAGTGAGCGCGTGAGCAGTCAAAAGCTATCACCGGCAGTGAGGCCTATATGGTCATAAGTACTTGGCTGTGTGTGGGGGTTTGCTGGGTGACAGTGGCACAATCGCGTAACAATCGCTCCAACTCTGCCTCTGAGCCGTCCTTACAACATGAAGCATCTGGACTTCTGGACTTCAATGGCAATTGCTACTCAATTCTAAGAGGCAGCTCCTTGGCCATGGCTGGCTGATACACAGAAATTGGTTTGACCTTGACACCAGATGGGGCAACATCGTTAATGGTTTATTTGGTGTCTCAATAGGGTGGATCAAACATGGTTACACGGGGGCCATCAAACAGCTATAAAGTCTTTGATGACTCAGCATTCAGGACCCAGTACTGACCCATTTCAGACATGACAGATCAGCCTGCACTTGGAGCAGATGGCAACCTACTTGACGTGTCACGAATTGAGTGGTATCATGACCCTGATGATATTCACCCTATACAACCACCTTCCACCCAGCCACCTTCTACCCAGCAAGGTGCCTTTCCTTCATGTCCGTCATCATCGATGCATCATTGCTTACAAATTTTTCAGGTCAATGCACGCGTCCAGTTTGGAGCACTGCAGGCACACGACTGGCAGAAGCCATTGCCGCAGAAAAGCTTGACAAGTTTGGCAGCCCCATTCGGCAGTATCACAGACAGTCTGGACCAAGGCACAACAAGCATAAGCACAAACGAGGACTCGGTGGTGACACCGACATAGATCCAGATGACGAGAGCTTTGCTTCCAGCTCGTCTATGAACACTGACTTGGAGTCTGATTCGGATACCTCTAGCATCATGCAAATCAGCAATGACAAGGTACGAGATATTGCATACTCAAAATGACCACGACCTAATGAAATGCTCGGCCCATTGTAGATCATAGATATATTGCCATCAAAGACTATACCGGAGGTTGCTGGGAAGGGCTGAATACACATGCTGAAGGCGAAAACCAAGTCCACCGCTGCTCCGCCGAAGAAAAAGTCTAGAACCAGACATCCTGATAGCGAAGGAGTCGATGACAAGGACTCTAGTGTCGCTATCACCAGTCAGAATTCAAGTCTCTCGTCCATCGAAGCATTTAACCTGAAAAAGGTGTGTTTTGCTGTTGTCCATCCATCGCCGATGACTGACATGGGCCCCAGAATAGCAGAGGCATCAAAAAGAATCCGATTTATCTCTTTTACGAGGTAGTCCCCAATGGATCTGATGGCACGTCAGGAGGCGATGGCGATGTTCACTACCGCTGCCTCCATGGCTCGCACAAGGTCTGTACGATCAAGAAATCGATGAAGAGCAATCTCCATGGTACATAGAACCCGCATTATGTCCAGTTGTCTATTTGCTAATGCATTTCTTTTCGTAGTGTTGGTGAACAACCTCCGTATTAATGTGAAGCCGATGTATCAGCTGTATTCCATCCTCAAGAATCGCAGCAACCCCCCAACACCTGAGGAGGTTGCTATTGCTTCAGGAGAGAAGGTTCTGGATGCGCGCGCAGAGGCTGAGTATCTCAGTACGTTGCAGGACCAATCAGAAAACATCAAGAAAGTGTTTTCTGATCAACGGGCCCGTGCAGTGGTATGTGCTCGAGTCCGTGTTTCTCGATCACGACACTTACATTCTATGGAACTAACAGGGTCCTTGGGACCAAGGAAGATTCGAAGAAAGTCTTACAAGGTGGATCATCACCTGCAACCAGCCATTTGACGTCATTGAGAAGGATGAGTTCATCACGCTATGAACCGCATGCATCACACTGGCAGTCAGTTGAAGATTCCACAATGGAATGCAGTCAAGCGTTGGGTGATGAAGATGGGTGAGGACGTCATTGAGGATGTTCACAACATGTTTGCGGTATTGTACCCTTACGCTGCATTCAACCCCTGATTGATTTACTGATGCACGTTGTGATGAAGAGTCTCCAGGGTCAAGTTAGCCTTTCACTGGATGCATGGACATCCAGCAACCAGTACGCATTCTTGGCCATTGTCGCACACTATGTGACAAGTGATGGGCAACTTGGTTTGTCTTATCATCAGCTGGATCACTATGGGATCGCTTCACAACTTCCTCTACAGAAGAACTCCTCATTGATTTTTGGGAACTTGTTGGGCAGCACACTGGCGAAAACATGGCAGAAGCAGTGTGGGCAACTATGGAGCTCTACGGTCTTGTCAGAAAGGTGAGCCTCTTGCACTGCCAACATGTTGGTGCACGCCAGCATTTAAGACTGATTTTAATTGTCTAATTTAACAGGTGATTGTGATTGTAATGGACAATGCCAGCAACAACGATACATTGATGGAATCACTTCAGTGGCAATGTGAGGAACAGGGGATACCCTTCTCTGCACAGGATGCTTGCATGCGTTGCATGCCCCATACGATCCACTTAGCGGCTATCAAAGTATCTATATATCCGTTGTGAACTCGTATATATTTCTGATGACATTTATCAGCTCCTTGAAGGGATCGGAGCGCTGTCAAGTGTTGAAAGCAAAAAGGCCACAGCACAGGGTAGCAATTACCACAACAACATTCTTGTATCCCCCTTGGGTGGTGATCCAGATGAAGGCCTTGGAAATGCATCTTATGATGGCTCACCGGCAGACAATGCTGACCAGCATCCCACAGACGCAGACAATGCTCTTCAAGCTTCTGCGATCGAGAAGGTATGTGATCCCTATGCCACACCAATTGGATGAATGACAGACTTCGCCAGCTTCGAAAAGTCGTTAAGGCCGTACATTCAAGCCCTCAATGCCACCAAGCATGGGCTTGAGAGATCCAATTTATACAAGCATCTGGTAATTCAAACGACAAAAGCACATCACTAATGCTGGTCCTCGATGTGCGAACGCGATGGGGATCAACATATCATATGCTTCGTGAGTTCTGGTTATCGTACTCATGAGTGATTATAAAATTATTGATTATCTTCTTACAGGGTGAGCACTTGATTACCACGAGACGATCAACTCCTTCATTTCAAGAAATAAAGACCTACATGCGCTTGAATTGAGCAATGCCGATTGGGAGTCCATCAAGTTAGTGACATCCTGGCTCAAGTCCTTTCAATCTGCAACCGTCAAGATGTCCACCACCAAGGTTCCGATGCTATCAACAATGCATGCCATTTTCCACGGTCTACAAGATGACATCAAACACACCCTTCGCAAACTTCCTAACTCAGTGTCACCAAGGGTAAAGAAGGGTCTTACTGATGCTTATCGTAAACTAAGCGATTACTACTACTGGTATGATGCCTCTCCCTTCTATATTTGGGCCGCGTGGAAGTGAACAGGTTAAACTTATTGCAGTCATGGCACTGATTAGATTGCACCACTACTAGTGCTCAATTCTTGCATATCCTATGAGGGGATGAGGACTGGTTGTGTGGGCGATGTGGCGCTTGAAACACATCTTGAACTGTCAAAGACCGCTTTATTCGACTACTTCCACAAAAACTATGCGAATTCCACATCTATAACATCTGCACCCAGCCCCACTCCCCCTCCTTCCTTGCATGACCCATCGCCGGATTTCTTGGGCTCGCCAAAGATATCATTTACTGCTCAATATTGCCGAAAAGAGAGACCAGCGGTAAATGAGCTTGATGAATATTTCAAGATCCCTCCCAAAGATTTCGACGTTTGTGATCCAATTCGCTGGTGGTTCAGTCGATGAGCCCAGTTCCCTTCATTATCTTGCCTTGCTTGTGATATTCTGTGCATCCCTGGTGAGTCAACTCCAAGTCTTATCATTGCAGCACACATTGTTCTCATGATCCCATTTACACACAGGCTCCACCGTTGCAGTTGAGCGCATCTTCTCTGGAGGGTGCGATACAATTTCCCTTCGTCGTGCTAGCCTTCAAGCCAACACTATCCAAACTTTGATGCTAGTTAAGAACCGCATGCATCTTGATCGAGGGACTCCAAGATGTACTTCATGATTATAACTTAGTTACACATTGTGCCTACTTTACTATTGAATAAGTCAAGCAATTGTTATTATTTTTTCTGACCCATCTGCCGTATAACGCCGTAACGGCTGTAAATAATGCCATCCGTAACCGTAAGCAATTTTGGGAAGTGTCTTGACAGACGGTGACGGCTATACCGTACCCGTACTCAACCGTCAATTGTACGGCTATAACTGTAAAACGGATGGCGTGCAGCCCTATTCTCACCCACTGAAAATGCGACTTGTGATTTTTTTGCGACAACGCAAGTTCAGTCAGCAATTTTTTGCCCCTCCTCCAGCCTCTACAGCCTCTCTTGGCCTCTCCCCCCTCTCCACCTGTCACGCCTCGGTTGGCTGCGTGTCAAGTTCGTTCGTTCGACTTCGGAGATTGGCCTCTTTACAGGCTCAGTGTCTTTGAGAAGAGAGGGTCTTTTGTCAACCAGAAGACCTAACTGGTGTTCAGGCCTGAGTCTTTCAGAGAACCGATAGATTCACAGAAGAACAAGCTTAAGGCTTGTTCGTTGATATACGGGAGCTTATATACAACGCTGATCGAAGCTACTGGTACATGCTACTACTTGTCGGAACACGATAGGGACGCGATGGAACGTACTGGAATGAGGTGGAATTCGATAGACTATCATGGAACTTACTGGGTGTACGAGGTTACACTCGTCACCTGCCGGGTCACGTCACGGTTGGCGTGACATCACCCCCTTGTTAACGTCCTAAGCATGGGGCGGGACGTGGGTGCGACACGCACGGTGGAAGTGTCGATGACTGGTAGGGGGAACGCACCACCCCTTGACCCGACACAGGGTGTGAGGGTGGCGACAGGCGTCGTCGTAATGGCCTTCTTCCTTGCACCAGCGGCAGCGGTGGATCTTTCCGCAGGTCCATGCGGGGTGTCCGCCCTTGCCGCAGAAGTGGCAGCACCGGTTTCGGTAGTTGGGTACCCCCATGTTCGGGTCGTTGAAGGCCTGTCGTGCGCACCAGAGCCGACGCCAAGGGTACTCCACGCTAGGGCGTACCTCGTACTGGATCTTAGGCAGTAGACGTTCGTAGGCGTTGGCGCGTACGAGTTGGCTTAGGCTATCGTTCATGGTGGCCACGTCCGCGTGATATTTGACTAAATTTTGTGCTAGTTGTTCGGCCGACTGTTTGACGATGTACTGTGCCTCCCTCAACCGCACCACTTCGGCGGCTAACAAAGGGTCATTCTCGAGTTCCAGGGCTTGGTCGACTAGGAACGTGAACGCTTGATTTGCCTGGAACGTCGCCTCCTGATTGCGCGTCATAGTCGGGTGAGGGTAGGGGTGTGTGCGGGCTCGGAGCGGTTTGGTATAGACCCTCCCACCTCGGTGCTGTGTGGCGTGGATCATTGGGAAGGGTCGGGCGTCGAGTTGATACTGGATGAGGGGGGCGGTGATGACGGATCCTTCCTCGTCTGGAATGAAGAAGGGATAGAGGGCGCCTTGTCCCTCTGCGTAGTTAAGCTGCCAACCGTCGTTGGCATCCGTCTCTTCTACGTCTCCTCGAGCAGCTGGGGCTGTTAGCTCTATGGTGGACGCTACACTAGGCACGGGAGAGGGGGTCGGCGACGGTGGGAGGGGTAGGTTGGTGGCCTCGTTCCCAGTTGGCCAGGTGTAGTCTGTCTCGGCACCTGGGTATCGGGGGAGCGGGGAGCGTAGCGGGTAGGAAAGCAGGTTGTTGTCGAGGACGTTCTCATTTTCGTCGAGGAGGAGGACGGCCTCGCGTGGGGGAATCGGGATATACGTGGGGTCTGGAACAAGGAGGGCGTCTTTGTCGTCCTGCTCGTTCTGCTCGAGGTGTGCCATCAGGAGGCGTGTGGCTTCTTCTAGCCTTCTGAGGGATCCAGGCGTCGGAGGATGGTTTCGGTGGTTGCGGATGGTGTTGGGAAGATCCCAGCCGTGTGCATCCGCGTTGATGGCGATCATGGCGGCATGCTCGGCGGCGTGAGCTAGATTCTGGCGGTGGGATCGACGCGCTACTTGCGTGTCGATGTCGAATGGGGAGGTAGGACGAGAGGATGGTTGAGACATGTAGGACGTGGAATGAGATGAGAGTATGGATCTTGTCAGAAAGGGGTCGTATTTATACATCGAGTCGTCCACCCGTGGGGGTTGATTTATAAAAGGCTTTGACTAGTTCGGGGGCGTGTACGTCCTTGTGATCAACCCATGAGTCGTCAGAGTGTGGATAACCCTTCCAATGGACGAGGTATTGGAGCTTCTTTCCTCGCCCATGCCTCCTGGCTTTGATGATCGATTCGATTTCGTATTCTTCTTCTCCATCGATTTCTGGTGGTGGTCTAGGATAGTTAGCTCCGTGTGCTTCTGTCTCCACATAAGGTGAGAGGAGGTCGATATGGAACACATCGTGGATCCTCATGGAAGGGGGGAGGTTGAGGCGATAAGCAACGTTGGACACCTTTTGTGATATTTTGAAGGGTCCTACTCGTTTGGGCGATAACTTCCTAGGTGTGTGTACCTTGAGGTTAATCGATTCCAACCAGACGTCGTCTCCTATCTGAAATTCTCGTGGTTGTTTGCCTCGTGAACGATAGGCGTTTTCTAGTCGCTTCTGCGCCTCTTCTCTGGTGCGTTCCATCTGTTCCATCCGTTCCCGTGCGGTGGGGACTTGGTCATCGATTAACTCAATATGTACTTGTGGATTGAAGCCCATGAGGAGTTCGTGCGGCGTGGCGTTTGTGACGTCATGCCTCCAGGAGTTATGGGCGAACTCTGCGATTGGCAGCATTTGCGCCCACACTGTGGGTTGTGTCGTCGTCCATGGTCGGAGGTATTGTTCAAGCCACGCATTCATCCTTTCTGTCTGTCCGTCGGTCCTTGGGTGGAAGGCGGTAGACAGATTCTGCTGGATTCCCAGTCCTTTTGCCATAGCGGTAGAGAATCCGGACGTAAACCGTGGATCTCGATCGGAGATGATTCGCTTGGGCATGCCGAACCAAGGGACTAAATGCTGTAGGTACAGTCGGGCAATACCGGGCCCGTCAATGTCCTTTGTACACGGGAGGAACCTAGCGGCTTTCGAACATCCTTGATCGACGATCGTGAGAACGGAGTCGTAACCGTCGACCGGGGGGAGGTCAGTGATTAGGTCCATCGAGACATATTGGAACGGGCCTGCTTGGGTGTGTGTGTCGAACCGTTGAAGGGGTGCTTTGGGGATCGGCCTGGATTTGGACTCCTGGCAAATTGCGCAACCTTTGACGTATTGTTCCACAAATTGTCGTAGTCTGGGTCCTTCGTACTGTCGTTTGACGAGGTCCCAGGTATTTGAAATACCCGGGTGCCCCCCCGTTGGTGCGTCGTGGAGCTGGGCGAGGATCTTCCGCCGGGAGTCGAGGTCGTCCATG
The DNA here is from genome assembly GCA_003314055.1 of Lactifluus hygrophoroides. NCBI lineage: Eukaryota > Fungi > Basidiomycota > Agaricomycetes > Russulales > Russulaceae > Lactifluus > Lactifluus hygrophoroides. Next base: position 6,521 of record QLPC01000003.1, on the reverse strand, counting down.
ACGTATATCTTCGCCAGACGGTGGGAAGGTGGGGTCGGGGTCTGTGTAAAAAGTGATGGGGGAAGGAGGATACGTGGGGTGTCATTCAGAATCACCCCCCTGTTAAGGTCTTTGCGGCGGGAGAGTATGTCGGGGATGGTGTTCGTATGGCCAGGGATATGGGTGATCCTGAAATCGAAGTCTTGGAGGAATGTGATCCACCTCGCTTGACGGCTGGTGACTTTTTGTGGTATTTTAAAGTATTCGAGGTTTCTATGGTCGGTGCGTACGTCAATAGGATGCCTGGCACCCAGGAAGAGGGATCGTCCTTGTTTGAATCCGAAGATGATGGCAGCAAGTTCGAGGTCGTGGATGTCGTAGTTCTGTTCTGCATCTTGTAGGCTTCGTAAATAGAAGGCGATGGGGTGTAGTCCATCTTCGAATTCTTGTCCAATTACTGCGGCCAAGGCGAATCCAGATGCGTCTGTTTCCAATATAAATTGGCGGGTCCAGTCAGGGGTGCGTAAAACTGGGTATGTGGTACATGCCAGTTTCAGCCTATCAAAGGCGACTTGGTGTATATCCTCCCAACGCCATTGTTGTCCCTTTCCCGTGAGGGTGTTCAGTGGTTTTGCGATGTCTGAGTACTTGGAGATGAACGCCCGATAGAAGTTACAGAACCCCAGGAACCCACGAAGTTCCTTTAATGTCGTAGGTTCCTTCCAGGTTCGTACTCCTTCGACTTTAATCGGGTCCATTTTGACTTGTCCTCCACCGATAATCATGCCAAGATATTCAATCTCTTTTTGTGAGAAGGAGCACTTTTCCGGTTTGAGATAGAGGTCGTGCTCTTGTAACTTTCTCAACACCTGGGTTACTTTCTTTTTGTGTTCTTCTACGTTGTTTGGCGTGGCGATAACCATGTCGTCCATATAAATGCGGAGCCATCCTTGGGCAACCTCTTCCTGGAAGATGTTGTCCATCATCGTCTGGAAGGTTGCTGGGGAATTTGTGAGTCCGAAGAACATAACCGTCGGTTCGAACAATCCTTCGCTTGTTTTGAACGCGGCCTTCCACTCATCTCCTTCTCGAATGCGGATGTTGTTATAGCCCCATCGTACGTCGAACTTGGTGAATAGGGCTTTGCCAGACAATTCTTGTACTAAGTCGGTGATGAGTGGGAGGGGGTATTTGTTGGGAATCGTCCATTTATTCAATGGTCGGTAGTCTTGGACAGGTCGATATTTGCCATCCTTTTTCTTGACAAAGAAGAATCCTGCGGCATATGGGGATTTGGACCGTCGAATTCTCTTCAAACGTTTGTTGGATGCAATGAATTCGCGTTGTGCCTCTTGTTCTTTTGGCGACAGTGGGTACACTCGGCAATTCAACGAAGAGGGGGTGTCTGGTTTAAGTTCGATGGCGTGGTCCCAGCGTCGTCGTGCAGGGAATCGTTCAGAGGCTTCTTCTTCGAATACTTTGCCATATTGGTGATAGACGGGGGGTACGAGCTCTTTCCAATGTCGCTTTGTCTGGTCTGTGGCTTTTTCGGCTAGTTGTTGGGCCACGGTGGTAGTGCGTCTAACTGGGAGGTAGAAGAGGCGATCACCCTCGGCCTTCTTAATTTTGGCGGGTAGTCGTAGGACATCCTGCCATGCGTAGACCGTCCCCTTCAGCCTTCCTCCTTCCCAGTCAACGTCTGGTCGCGCACATTCCCCAAAGGGGTATCCTAAGATGAAGTCGTCTTCTCCGATGTCGGCTACTAAGAACACATGTGTTTGGGTTCGTCCGAGGTAGTTGATTTTGAGTACGACTCCATCAGTGATGGTGCCGAGTGCATTGGTTGTCCCATCGACATTGGTTACTTTTCTTGGTCGTGCGAGTTTTCTAGTGTGTAGATCGTATTCTTGCAATACCCTCGGGTGTACGAAGTTTTCTGTTGCCCCTGTATCATAGAGGGCTTTCGATGTGGCTCTTTGGTCTCCAATATAATGTACGAATGCAGCTTTGATTGACTTATTCCTAGATACATATATTGAGTCCATACTACACGCCCGAATGAGAGCCATAGCACTCAGGCATCTTGAAAACCCATCTCTTCCCCTTCTGTCCTCATGCACTTGATAAACTCTTGTCTGTCTTCTTCTGACAGAGAGACCAGGGCTTTTGCGAGATTCTGGACAGTTTGAGGGGGCGTGGGAACTTTCTGCATATCCTCGGACACATCCGAAGTGTCGTAAGAACTCGTTGCCTTGATCCGTGTTTTACGGTCCGGACAGTTCCGGGCCACGTGACCTTGGCGTGAGCATTCGTAACAGCGTCCTTCTTTGCGATGTTTTTCCTTTTCGGCGTCTGTTACGGCTTTTCGGACCGTGGCGCTCGTGTCCATCGCATTTGGGTCGCGAGGTGGGAGCCTGGGTCGTGCTGGGTTCGCAGGGTTCCCCGTCTGGTTCGAGCGCCGCCAGAAGAAGTTCTGGGGGTTTCGAGGCGTTTGGGGCGTTCCCCAGATGTTCTTCCTCCCCTGACGGATGGCCCTTTTTTGCAGGAAGTTCTTCTGCTGCACTTGGGCCGCGTGTGCCCATTGCTCGAAGTTCTCGGGGTTTTCTCTGTCGATACACTCGTCTGCAGCCTGTGCAGGGAGCCCTTGGGCAAACATGGCCAATGCCATCGGATCGTCGATGTTGATACGGGCGCGGTGAGCCAGGACTTGGAATTTCGCGATATATTCGTCCACTGCTCCATCCACCATTCGTAGGTTTCGCAGGTCTTCACGAGCTTGCTCGTGTGCGGCGTAGTCGACAAACGACCGTCGAAAGTCGGCTTCCAAGGCCTCCCACGCGGTCATTCCGAACGGGAGGAGATCCCTTCCGGATTCGACCCTGTCGAGCCACTCATAGTTTCGTTCAGTCCATCCTTCGACCTTGGGCCCTTCAACGAGGCTCAGGAAGAAGGCGGCCCATTTGAATGGGTCTTTCGCGATGGTGGCACCTCTGTTCATCAAGATGTATCTTTTGAATTGAGTGAGGAACTTCATGGTGCGTCGTCTATCACCATCGTATCGGTCAGGGGGTATCCCCTCGAGTCTGACTGTTTTTGTTGAATCGTTGTCCGTGTCGAGCAAATCGTCGAGCGTAAACGGGTCATCTCCCGTTCCGCGCGGAGGTCTGCCGGGTTTCTTCGACCCTCGTTCGGTGTGTGAGGATCGTGCCATCAGGGCATCACGTTCAGGATCCTCTCGGTATTCGATGTCTTCAGCGCGACTTGGGGCGCGGGACGGTGCACGGCTGGGGTCGCGCGTTGGCACGTATTCCTCGCCACTTGCGGTCAGGGCAGGGAAATCAATCCCGTCCATCGGGTAGTGGCGGACGCCGGTACCGACGCGGACGACGCGGTGGGCGATGAATTTCCCTGCGCTGTACTGTAGTTCGAACCAAATGCCAAAGAGGTTTGACACAGCAATGTTCGCTCCTTTGTACGTAGTGTAGTAGCCGTTCCAGGGTACTCCATCGGTGTCGGACGTCTTGTATATTATTACGGCCTTATCTTGGTTATCTGTGCGCTAATCGACCGGAACGTTGTTCTCAGCTTCGGGTGTGAGTTCGAAGGGCAGCTTAGTTGCTGCTAGGGCTTCTTTCGTGGGGACATTCTGTCCTAGGCGTACGATGCGCCAGTCTTTCCGGGAGGCGGGTGTCTTTGACATTGTTGTTCGTTCGGTTTTCGGGTGTCGGGGAGACCTCGCGAGGTCTTCTGGTCGGTAAGCTTGTTCTTATGTCACGCCTCGGTTGGCTGCGTGTCAAGTTCGTTCGTTCGACTTCGGAGATTGGCCTCTTTACAGGCTCAGTGTCTTTGAGAAGAGAGGGTCTTTTGTCAACCAGAAGACCTAACTGGTGTTCAGGCCTGAGTCTTTCAGAGAACCGATAGATTCACAGAAGAACAAGCTTAAGGCTTGTTCGTTGATATACGGGAGCTTATATACAACGCTGATCGAAGCTACTGGTACATGCTACTACTTGTCGGAACATGATAGGGACGCAATGGAACGTACTGGAATGAGGTGGAATTCGATAGACTATCATGGAACTTACTGGGTGTATGAGGTTACGCTCGTCACCTGCCGGGTCACGTCACGGTTGGCGTGACACCACCTGTTTGGCTGCTATGCACGCAACCATTTTTGCTGCTCCCACACTGCGGCAGTGCTTAGCTGCGCCACAGGCAAGTTTTTTTTTCATCTTCCCTTTCTTAACTGATATTTTTTTTGCAGTATTTGTTTCACACTGCAGCCGCCACGATGACCACGTACCACAAAACAACCCAACGGATCGTGACCCACCCATAACATGATAACGCGATGGCGACACAGCACAACAATGACGGTGAGTCATTTTACTTTTTCAACTGACAACCTGTTTTTGCAGACTGTTTAATGCTGCGGCCGCACCCACCGTCCCCCTATTGCTGCCAACGTGGTGGCGGCAGCCTTTATCTGCAGCGCTCCTCGCCGTCACCTCCAGCGGCCTTGCTACTCCTCCTGCATGGGCCACATTCAGCACCCCCACTGCCTTCTGCTGCCACCTCCACTGCAGCTGCAGCATGACGGCACAGCCGTGACCACAACCAACCGCGACCACAACCAACCGCGACCACAACCAACCGCGACCACAACCAACCGCGACCACAACCAACCGCGACCACAACCGACTGCGACCACAACCGACCACACCACGACACCCACCACAACACGACAGTGACAGCAATGCCACGACAACGGTGATGACAATGACGATGTACTACAAAACGACCTAACGGACCGTGACCCACCCATAACACAACAACACAACGGCGACACCGCACAACAACAACGGTGACACAGCACAACAACGACAACAACATGGCAATGACATGACTGCAACCGCCCCTCCACAATATGCCAACACACGACAACTGCGACACAATCACAATGGCAATGCACCACACCACACCACACCATACCACACAACAGTCCGCAACTCACCCACAACACGACAACGATAACGACCGTGACACAGCGCAACGGTGACCACGATACAGCGTGACAACAACCGCGACCACCACCACCACCACCGCAACAACGACGATGACCGCAACCACCACCACAGCGTGACGACAACGACCACCACCACCACCGCAACGACTGCGACAACCACCATCACGACAACCACCGCAATGACTGTGATGATGACCACAGCACGACAACGACTGCGTTCACCACCACCACCACCACAACTGCGACAACTGTGACAACCGTGACAACTGCAATGACTGCAACAACAACAATGATGACAATGGCAATAATGATACTGTAATATAGTTATATTGTAATGTAGTTTTTAATACAATAATATCAATACAAATTTTGGTTATTTTTAACCTGTTGGCTTGTGGTCTTGTGCAGTCTTGTGGTCTTGTGGTCTTGTGAGAACCAAAATGAACTGAACTTGTGCAAAAACTAACACGCCTGGTGAACTTGTCACTTGTGTCTTGTAATGTCTTGTACAAGTCATGACAAGTCACCACAAGTCATGACAAGAAAATTGTGAAGATGCTGATGCATTTTCCTGATGCAACTGGCTGAAAGGTGGGTCTGGCCAAAGTGTAGGGTAGGCATAGTATATACATTGCATCTAACTTGAACTTGAGAGTGTAATGAGACTTGTCACACCTATCACAAAGAGTATGACAATCTTGTCTTGCATAAACCTCATAATGCATGGGCTGAAGGCCAGGACAAAGTGCTATGTGTTATGAGATTATCAACTGTATCTTGATAAGAAGAAAATGGTTGAAATCACAGTTTATTTGCATAGCATGGCTGCCTGAGATGAGCCCTGTGATAAGATATAGGTTATTAGGGATGATAATATAGATGGGTTATATGTGAGGGAATATGTATTGAAGCACTGGCTCTCAGTGGAAGTAGGGGATGGATAACAGCAATCGGGTTATGTTCCCTTATTGCACATACAACTACTGCTATCTAGGCTTGGTAAGCAGATTGCCCTAGTGTTGGGACGGTGCTATCCTAACACCCCCCTTCAAGCCATTACCACATTACCTGGGGTTTGTCTGGTTATGATTGTTGTCCCTTAGGCTCTGGGCAACTCTTCGCATACACTTGATTGGGAAATGTGGTGCTGGTCTTTGAGTTCTGATCTGAGGATCTGAGGATCTGAGTCCTGTCCCCTCATTCGCACTCACATTTTTCATCCTTTTATCCCCTAGGCAGCTCCTTTTGGGAATCCCTTTCACATTTCCTCGATCGCTTTATTCTCTGTGATTTGGTGCTTACATCATCCTCTTTTGGATGATATCTGGAATCCCCTGGCAACCAAAGTTGGCCTGTCTTTCTCGAGCTCATCACCACTACTCTGGTAATTTTTTGACTCCCATCTAGTAGGGATCAGTGTGGCAATTGCAGTTGGTTTTCTTGTGATGCTTTGCCCTCTCTTTTGGGCTGGTCATAAGTACTTCCTGCTCTTTCTGCTCCTTTGCCTGCTGTCCTG
>QLPC01000002.1:0-34144 GCA_003314055.1 Lactifluus hygrophoroides | reverse complement strand
GATCGAGGATCATATCCTTCGACTGGCGCGAGTTGAAAAGGGCCTTCTTTTGTTGTTCGTTGGTGGGCTCGCCATTTGTAGCGATTGTATCATCAGGAACAAGCTTGGTGCAGTGGTCATCGAGCGCATAGTTGAAGGCGGGCGCACATTCAACGCGGATTGACTGCTTGCCGCGTACCACCTACAGGGGTCAAGATTGGAGATGCACTATTACGACGCAGTAAAGATGATAAGTGCGAACCTCTACACGGCGAATCAACCAATGTAAGAGAGGCTTTTGCGTAGCGTCTCCCGGGTTACGAGGAAGGAAATCTGAGAAAAAAACAGATATACGCAGTGTGCCTACACTACTTCGAAACACTCACCAGTGACAGTGACAACGCCTTCCTCGTTCAAAAATCTATATTCGGACAAAAGTTAAAACGATTAGGTGAGCACCAATAGGAGTATGAACTTGAAATTACTTGGTCTGCAAAACCTGAAAGCATACGGAGTGGGCATTCAATACCTGGTCATACGAAGGATACAGAAAATAGCTACATTTGAATTGGGAAGATAATTCTGCTTCGTAGTAAAGGGAATAGTCGGTGAGATTGAGAAATGACCACCCTGGGCAACCAACGGTTAATAGCGCCGATCGCGTCCACATTGACATATACTTGCCTTCTTCTTGTCGAGGATCCGCGCAAAGACCGAAGGAGAATCGAAGTCGGGCACACAATAACTCTCGACTGCGAATAAGAATCGGACAGAGAGGTGGGTCAATGAGCATGAATGCAACTGAGTTGATTCTCACTGGACCCGTCGGTGCTGACCTGGGCATCGAGTTAAGTTGGAGATTAACTTGGAGTGTGGAAGGGATACTCACTAGGGCAGCAGTTCTGAGATTGCCGATTCTACGGAGCAGACAGTTCAAGACCACACACGGATGCAACGGAGATCACAACTCACAGGCCATGGTCAGAAATCTGAAAATAATCTCGCGGCTCACGAGGGTTGCACAAGTTCATGTTCGTTACAGATCGATGTGGCCAGTAGATGCGTTGATTGCATGTACCCTGTCGAGACGCACTGGGTTTTATATCCCGGCTGAACAATGGTGATTATAATATCACAAGTCACAAGAGACGTAAGAATGTCATGAGATCAACTCATAACTGCGCCCATCTTCAGAAGATTAGTCACTCGCCGCAACACGCCGTTTACACCCGACTCGATAGTCTCTACGTTTTCGTACAGACAACATAAGAAGCCTTCCTTAACGTTACCTCATGAACAAGCACTTGCGATGGATGCCATAAATGGACAAAACTTAGACATAGCTTAGTCAGTTCAGCAGCAACGTTCCAGTTGCAGGATCTCTAAGTCCTTGTGGCAAGTTATCAGAACCTTTTATCGACCGCAAACTAAGCAGAGAAATGTCGCAGTTGTACTGTACTTTGGCAGACGTGTCAAAGAGAAGGGGGAAATGCGCCTCGCACGTCTGCGGTTCCCCGCGTTTTCTATTGCTCTTATCATCCCACCCATCTCCAATCACAGGAATGTCAACCTTGGCAGGCTTCTATTTGCTTCAAACGCCGTCGTGACGGGCCAGGCCTCCAACCACCCGATTGTTTCTAGATTTCACGACTTGATGAATTACGTCTCATGGGATGGGGTGACGAATACCAACATGACTGGAGCAGAACAGTTGAGTTTGACGCGTGTCTCTATTCCATTGAGATCGTCCATACCATTCCCAAGAAGCAACTCGAGCTATAGAACAGCTCTAACGCCTTTTCAGGTCGGAAGACAGCTTGCAGACACGAAAGATATCTACAAGTTTTCTCAAGCAACCTAGTCAGAGCTTTGTCTCGATCTCCAACGGCAAATTGCCATCTTACGCCAGCATTTACAGCAGACGTAAGGGCCAAGTGCGTTACCTCAAATATTATTACGCTCAACGAAAAGTCTGGATCCTGGACAGACGTGTGAGCACACAGTAGTAGCATCGAACAGGCTCCAGCACTGGCAAAGGAGCGCGTGCACGTGCCCGCGTCCTAGCCGATTACATAAATTAAATAACCTGTATGATCTTACTCAATAACTTACACGACTTGACCCACTTTGAACGCTGAAACCGGCCCAATTCCCAATGTCTACCAGGACGTACGAGGTGAGAGTGTCTCTAGTAACTTCGTCTCATGATGTACTGCCCTGCGCTTCTCAGGCCATCTCGGGCTATTTCATCCAAGCTACAGCGACAGCTGCGTCCACAGGAATTGAGCCAGTGGGTGCCAGGCATGATGGTTGCTTAGTGCAGGTTACTCAACCTCTCTAGACTCCTGAATTTTTCGGTCTTTTATCGAGATCATGGCCCCACTTTGAAGCCGAAATGAGCAGGTTGAACTCGAGCAGCTCAGAGTTGGTCTCTTACAAAGTCCTTTTCCTCGGAAGACATGGTGAAGGGAACCGTGGGCAAGCTTCGCTTGGATAATCTCTGCAGTGCACTCACGACTCTACGATAGACAATGTCGCCGACGTCAAGTATGGTAAGAAAGTAGGCAACTTTTCGATATTATGCTATACTTGTCTAATCGATTGGCTAGGCATGGGATGAGTATGTGTTTATCGTCGTGACGTCGTTGTTCGGGTCGTTTAAAGCGGGATCTCAAGGAAGTGGTCATTATTAAACGGGGACTCTGAATTAATATGGGGACGTGCGTTATCTTACTGTTATCTTTTTCTTGTCAATTGAAACCTTCAAATCACACAGCCGATCCCCGCCTCACTGCCATTGGCGAAGAACAGGCTCGCAGTGCCCATGCCGCATGGGAACGTGAGATACTGTGTGGCGTTCCAATCCCGCAAAAGTTCTATTGTAGTCCGCTAACAAGGGCCACTCGCACCCTTGAGCTTACGTTTGAGGGCATACTCCCAACGCATCTGAAACCCCTCATTATCGAGGTAACACTATGTGTGCGTCTTTGTGCGTTGACTTACACCTGTTTGGTTTAGAACTGTAGAGAAGAGAATGGTGAACACACGTGCGACAAGCGAAGGACGCGATCAGAAATACAACACGAGTTCCCCAACTTTGAATTTGAAGAAGGATTTGAAGAGGAGGACAGACTGTGGTCTCCGGAGCGCGAGACTAGGGAAAGTATTGAGAGGCGCGCCAAACTGGTTTTAGACAGGATTTTTGAGAATGATCGTGACGAAACCTGTACGTTCACCCTTCGCCTATTCTGGGAAACCGAGATGTCATCGTTTCATAGACATATCCGTCACTGCTCACAACGGCTGGATTAACGCGGTTCTGCGTGTTCTAGGGCGAGAGAATTATGTTTTACCGACCGGCGGTACGAACGCTTATGGGGCCGGTTCTGATTTACTGACAGCGTTTTAGGACTTGTCGCGGTGGTTGTCAAAGGAACGGTCACGGTACAGGTGCAGAATTGACATCACGTGCCAGCAAGGAATAGAATTGTTTTTTTAATTATATTTCTTGCGCCAACTCAATAAGAGTAACGTAATAAATAAGCAGATTGTCACAACTTTTGTTGGCGCCGAGAGAACGAGTCTCCGCCGTTCGCCGTCATCGCTCTGGGGCTTGGGGCTCCGCGTATGAAGTGTATGGTCGCGCGTTGTTATCCTTCATTCCTTAACTTTTCCCATCATTGATCATGTCCAGCATCACTATTGCTCGTATTTATCGGCAATCGTTCGAGACATACCCCCATCTCACTCTTGCAGTCGCAGGCGGTGCTTTGACCGCCCTCGGCGACGCCGTTGCTCAACTTTCACAACAGATCGTGCGTTTCAGTCCGCAGATACTCATTCATGCTAACTTGTATCTAGACCACACCTAGAAATGACCAGGGGCACATATTCCACTACGACACTGCTCGCACGTTTCGCTTTTTTTGCTTTGGGGCTGGCATAAGTAAGCACCATCATCTTGCCTCGCAGCGAAATCACGCTTTGACGCGCTTCAGGCCCTATGATCGGCCGATGGAACATGTATCTTGATTCCAGGTTCCCTCTTCGTTCCCGAGCAGGGCCAGCAGCCAGCTTTACCGCAATTTCCAAGAGGGTCGTTGTTGACCAGCTTATCATGGCACCTATTGGCGTATGTTATCACAGGACTATATGCACCTTTTTCATTGACGCTGACTAATGCATATGGTATGCAAATTCCAGCTTTCCATTTTCCTCAGTTCTATGGGCATGATGGAGGGTCGCGACCCGAAGCACATTCGTGCCAAGTTCAACGACATTTATCAGCCGGTGCTACTGGCCAACTGGAAGATCTGGCCGGCCGCGCAGGTTCGTCACCTTAATGTCACGTTTGGGCGCTGTTGACACGCGAATGCGATAGTTTATCAATTTCCGCTTCATGCCATTACACTATCGTGTCCCGTTTCAGCAGACGTGTGGCGTTTTCTGGACGCTCTATCTGTCCCTCATCAATTCCGCGTACACTTTTTTTTGTTGATAGACACCAAACTTGAACTGATACTGGACATAGAGAGAGCGAAAACAAAGACGCCGACGACGCGTGACAGCAAACATTGGAGCAACAGTCTTCTATGCCACAATAAGCTACATCGTAACAGCAAGTCACCGACAGTATTTACCCTTCACGTGTTTACCCGTCCTACATTGTAGCGCTAGCACTTTCCCATTCTCAAGGAGCCCTAATTTTTGGCTCCACTGGGGAAAACCCAAGCATTTGTTCATTCACGTTTCAACATTACTTATAGCACCACTTGATCTGTTAGACTTTTTTTTCTCATGCAAGGATACACACTCGGAATCATTACATTAGATTGATTATAAGTCACTTTTGGTAAATGCAATTACGATGCCCCATATTTTGGCCTATAGTATGCAGGCGGGAGATTAGCGAGCACATCCGGAAGCGGGCGTTCTACCACGACGAGCTCGCCAGGTGCGAGAAAGTCGGCCAGTAATATCTGCCGATATTGCGTGATGAGCTTAAAATTGTGCGCAGAGCCTCTATCCCACTCAGTTTCGTGGTCTGTGCCTTCACCACGCCGCTTCCGCCGTTTCTTCTCAAACCCTCCCCATCCGACTGGCGCATCGAACTGTACTTTGCACAACCACGTCGCCCCCCAGAACAGCGCAAAAACGCTGCTGCTACTATTGCCGCTCTTTTCCGGCGTCGCAGGCGCGAGCGTGACTCCGAGAATGGCGTCATGCAGGTGGGTAAACCGTTTTGGGAGTGCGTAGCACAGTGTACGGGACCAGGGCGGAAATTGGCGTGCTTCGACATCGTACAGCTCGAGGCTATTGTTAGCGAAACCGAGGATGAGCAGCGAGGGCGAGTTTGGTGCAAAGGCGAGGGCGTGCACGCGGTGAGGGAAGGTAGGGAGCGAAGAGTGGTGTTGTACAGCGTCGAGGTTGAATACGTGTGTACACCGGTAGTCGTCCGTCGTCGCGAACCATTGACCATCGGGACTTATGGACACGCGCGTGATTGTGACTGGCATGGGTGCCAGTGAAGAGTGAGGAGGCTGCCCGTCGATTTTCAGACTCTCTACGTCCGACTCGGGTTCTGACTCATCCTTCTCTTCGGGATCGGCATTGCTTCTTCGCCCGGTCAGGAATCTGCCTTCGACAGTTGAATTTCTGTTTCTGTGTTGATCGAACCTCCGAAGCACCCTCGCGGAGGTGGAAGTAGACGCAAGGTCGAGGACTAACACAAAGCCAGTAGTGGTGGCTACGATTAGCTTCGAAGAGTCAGGAGAAAATATCAGGGTGGACGCTCCGCATCTTGGAGGTGTATCGGGGAGGTGTTCTTGAAGTATTTTCTGGAAGTCGCGAACGCGCTTGGGCTTCAGGTCATCTGCCGAGGACTGCACATGAAGAGGTGAATATACACTGCCTTGCAACCGTAAACGAAAACTACGCACGCCTGCTTGCAGCAGGAAAAGCTTCGTCTCGTAAGCGTCAGAGACAGCTAACCACCGTCCGTCGTCTGATATTGAGCTTGCTACAAGATTTGTATGCACACGCAGATCCATCTCGAGCACTTTATTCCATCCAGTGCCTTCCGCTGGAAGAGCCAGTTTTGGGTCCCCTTCAAGAGAAGCCTTCTCTGTGAGACGCCAGATTGTGAGACTAGTATCACTGGTGCTCAACACCAGCCGCGCACGCCTCGCTAAGTGTAAGCCAATCGTTCCGTGCGTGCCGGAAGGATACGCAATTCTCCTATGGTAAGCATCCTCAAACGTAGCGGTTACGCTCGTCGCCAGAGGATTGGCGATGCGCACAATGGTATTTTGGGGGAGAGCGGCCGGCGTTACGACGATGGACATATCTAGTCCCCCCGACACAAGGAGAGGGGCAATGTTTGTTGGGAAGGACCGCCGGTGAGATGAAGGCAGGGGAGTATACGGTGGCCACATAGACAATCCGCGCACGTCATGGGAATGCATTCGTTTGGATGCTGTTCGCACCCACCTAGTGGGGGTTGACAAAATCGAATCGCCCTTCGAAGAGGATTCGATCAGCGAGAATTGGGACACTTTTTGGTCAATTCCAGATGTGTACACCGAAGTTCCCTCCTACAGGCAATCAGTCAATGACCAAACAGAAGATAGTAGCATCGCTCACGGGTCCAACAGCTAAGCAGAGCACGTCTGCGCCATGGGCTTCAAAACTTTGCAGTTGAGTGCATGTCTGTGAGTCCCAGAACTTCACCATGCCGAGAGAATCCCCCGATATAATTGTTCCGTCGCTGAGCAGCGTGAGTAACCATTACGAGGAGGGGGGAAAAGATGAAGATTATTCGCTTACCCGAGAACGCCAACCGTCCAAACGAGTGTCCTCTCCCCCCTGATCTTGTCAGTTCCCATTCTATCAACGATTCTCCCAGAAAAAAGGTCCCATTTCCTCAGACTGCTGTCGGAGCACCCTCCTACAAGCCAAGAATCATGCCACTCATCATCATCTTCATCACTGCTGTCGTCTCCCTTGTGATGGGCCGGAGTCTGCCCTCCACTCCCCGGTAAAGACGGTGGTCCCCAGGCCAGGCTCAGGATCCGACTCTTTGATCGGTCAAGTCGACGAAGATGCTGAAGTGTATCGAATTCCAGAGATAAGAGGTGGATGGATCCGTCTTCACAACCTAGAGCGAGAACCGTTGAAGCGGGGTTTGAAGCGATGGACCAAATGGATCCGCCTTGCGAGGGTATTGACCTCTGAAGAAAAAAAGAATTGTTAGGTGAAGACGCGAGAATGGAACGAACGCGTACACGGATGGTCGCATGCACCATATCCCATTCCATCAATTCACTACCTCCACCAGCGCTGAACAAGCGAAGGTCAGTAATTGAGGGGACATCATCCTCCTGCAAATCGTCTGGTTGTTTAAGTGTAAGTGCGAGGGAGTCGACTTTGGACGGGTTCACGCCAGCTAGTGTCTGAGGAATAAAAAGATTTTAGTGAAATACCGGAAGAACAGGACCACTGAACGCGCACTTTCCTCACCACCCAAGCTTGAGGTGCTTCGACCGCCTCTGCTGAGCCAGTCCACTCATAGATATCGATGTTGCCATTGGCGTGACCGACGACGAGAGGGCCGAATGCCGGTATTCGGTCGTGTGCAATTGCTCTCTTTTTGCCCTTGATAGAGGGTAGGGGTAAAGGAGGAAACGCGAGAGCAGTGATGGCAGAGGGAATAAAATCCACAAAGCGACATCTATGAACCGATAATGTAGTGGTCTCGCTCATTGAGTTGACGAAGTGCCGCGTTGAAGGCTTTTAATTTTCCCTTTCGCTCGCTGTGCGCCGCATTCAGCAGACGGACGCGACAAAATTGACGGGTCGCACGTGGCCTCAATTCCGCTTTCCGCTTTCGTTCGCCAGTCACGACCTGCTCCCGTCCACATTTACCACCTTAACGCTTGCCTGCAAAGTTATGTCAATGTTTGGGCGAGGTTCTAGTGCGCCCGCTGGCGCAGTCAACTCTGAACGTATGGAGATGGCCATACAAGAGTGCGTCATTATTCCGTTCACGTTGTCCACCACTCATGTTCGACTCACCAGGCTGGACATGGTCACCGACATTTTTAACCGCCTTGTCTCGTAAATATCTCGACATGGCCACCCTTTTTACCCCTTACCCACTCTTTTCAGGACATGCCACGCCAAGTGTATCAGCACGCGCTATACTGAGGGAGATCTCAACAAGGGTGAGAGTGTCTGCATCGACCGATGTGTAGCCAAGTTCTTTGAAGCAAATAAGAAGGTCGGGGAGCGGCTTCAGAGTGTTGGTGCAAATGCAAGTGGAGCTACAGGTGCATTTGGTTTGTAGGGTCACCGTGCCTGTATTACACCCCACGCGTCGTACGTTTCACTACACTCAATGCCAGCCACCGGTATGGGTGATATAATCTCATCTCCTCCACGTAGAATCTCTCTTCATATAACCGACTAGTAGCCGTAGATGCATCCATACAAAGCAAATGTCGATGGTTCTATAACCATGTGGCTTGCCCGTACCCTGGGAGGTCGTGTCTCACTTAGGCACATTTGGGAAGCAATCTGCCATCGTTTTGGAATGCCTGCTCTGCGAATGTTCCTCCAGACTGAAGTTGTGCATGAAAGAGTGTTAAAGGTGTTACATCGAGTGAAATAAGGACGCCACATACGCAGGCGCCCGAGTAGTCACAAGCTGCGAGAAGATCACGTATTTGTACTACCTGAGAGACGAAAGACAGAAAAAACTTACGAAAGGCTGTTTACAGATCGAACAGACAATGTTTTTCGCTGCTTCATTCGACTTGGCCTGGCTCTTGGCGCCCTTTGGCGCGTTCTTACTGGTGGCGTTGCGCTCGCGTTTTTGCTGGGCTCTAGCGCCCTGTACGAGATCAGGACCTAAGGACGCGTAGAAAAGTGGCGAAAGAGTGACTTACGTTCCCCATTCCACGACAGCGTGCAGCTTGAGGAGGCAGAGGAAGCGAAAACAAAAGAGAGCAGGACAAAAACTTCAGTGTATGTGCGCCCCGGAATGTTTCGGCCCGAGGAGTGAATGCCGTTCGTACTACGCTTCTCTCCCTCCTTATCTCGCCCTAACAAGACAAAGACAACTAGATGTATTTGTGCAAATGGCGAACACCAGTAGTCCGTTACGCAGCATCTGGCTCAGCGAGAAATGTATTACGGACTTCTACTAGACCTGTCCCATATGGTCATACCCGTTCATCGAAATTGCGTAACCTAGCTATCAGTACACATATCGATATGACCAGTGATATCGCGAAGGCAAAAGACCATGTTATCGACCCCGCAAAATTGGACGTTATTGCGACGAACCAAGCCAATGAAAATGAACGGCACCGACTGGAAGTGTCTAGATCTTTTATCTGTGGGTATTCTAATACGTGTAAACCACCGCTTATGCTCTGAATGTAGCGGATACATTGACAGGTATGCTTCTGATAAGCGCTCTAAGTGGGGTCTGAGCGACGCCGCAACTCTCAGTTCCCTCCAAGGAGATGTATGAATACGCCGTTCAAGCCTCACTTGGCGATGATTGTTATCATGATTCGAATACTGCTGCACTCGAGGCACACATTGCACAATTATTCGGCAAGGAGGCCGCATTGTTTGTTCCCTCTGGCACAATGTCCAATCAACTGGCCATACGTACACATCTCAAGCAACCGCCGTATTCTGTTCTCTGTGATCATCGGGCCCATATCTATGAGTGCGAGGCTGGTGGCATCGCCTTACACTCTGGCGCTCAGGTCATTCCGGTCATTCCCTCTAATCGTGAGCCAGGGTTTTTCTGCAGCTGCGTCAACTAAACTGAGAACTAAGGGCGCCACCTAACACTTATGGATATTCAAAAATCCATCGTACTGGAACAGGATATCCATTTGTGCGCCCCTTCCTTGATGTCTAATCTTGACTGATCTTTTGCAGCTGCCTCACTGAAGTGATAGCGTTGGAGAACACGCTAAACGGGTCGATCTCTCCGCAGGATGAGATCGTTCGCATCTCTGAGTTTGCGCGCGAGCATGACATCAAGATGCATCTCGACGGTGCGCGCATCTGGCATGTCGCCGTAGAGACTGGCATGCCGCCCCACACACTTTGTGAACCTTTCGATTCCATCAGTGCTTGCTTTAGCAAGGGCCTCGGTCAGTGTGACCGGGTGTAAGCAACGCATGCGAGACGCTCTGAGCTGTCCCCCTTCCAGGTGCTCCAATCGGCTCTTGTTTGATAGGGAATATGGAGTTTATTTCTCGCGCGCGCTGGTTCAGAAAGGCTTTTGGTGGAGGGATGCGACAAACAGGATTCCTTGCGGCGTCCGCCGCCTACGCCCTCACCCATAATTTCCCTAAACTGGCCGAGGTACACCAGCTTGCCCGGAAGCTTGAGCGCGGGTTGTTAGAACTCGGTGTAGAAATCACCGAGCGTGCGGAGACGTGCATGGTATGTTGGATCTGAACAACCAATTGGGCGATTGCTCATCTTCGACTCGCAAAAAGGTCTTCTATGATCCTTCTTCTATTGGGGCCAATTATGTCGAGATCGCAGACCGCGCCAAGAAGCTTCCTGAACCGTTGTCCCTTGGAGGTTCACGGCTAGTCGTGCACATTCAGACAGCAGCGCGAGCCATCGATGATCTCCTGCGACTCGTGGGCAGCCTCGCTGAGGAGAAGAGGGGTGCCGGTTTTGCGAGACCTACGAAACGAGCTGAGAATCCATCGCACAAGGATATGTACCCGCGCAGGACTTAAATTCAGATTGACTTCATCTACCCTGCATTGCAGCGATATGCAGTAAGGAAGAAACCGGCCCGTATGCAAATACAGGAGAACCGCAGGTGGAAATTGCACAATGTCAACCCTTCCCAGCATATCTCTGCTTTTCGTACTCTCTCCATAAACTTTTCATAGCTGCCTTCCCTCCGGCGTCAAGGGCAGAAACCATAAGAGAATCTCGTGTATGCTCGTTGAGCATATCACACAAGACAAACAGCCCGGGCTGCAATTCTCGTCGTATGTCCGCAGCCAGAACACCCAGCGGGTCATTCAACACGTTAAGGTAGGCTTGGAGGATGCAGCTGATGTGCTTCGATAGCGGACGCATCAATGATTCCGGTTTCCGCAGCTCAGCGGAGGGGTTGTGCACCCGAACCAAGGTTTTCGTCGAGAGTGAAGTAAGAAGACGAGTGAGGGCTTTACTCTCTTCTACTCCGAGAGGGTGAGATGGATTTATCCATATAGGAAGGGTGTCGGCAACAATGGAATACTGCTTTGCTCCAAGGAGAGGACGTGGCCTGCGCAAAGTGAACATCAACTGACGAATGACGTTGCTGAGATGCGGAAGCATGGTGACAACGAGGTCCCTACGCAACCGAACAAGGGCACTGAGGATGGAGACGATTTCATGAAATGTGGCAGCATTCGTTTCTGAATCATGGGCCTTCGAACCGGCAAGAATTCTCGAGAGAAGAACCCAGATGGAGATCACGTTCTGCGGTCGAATAGAAGCCGGCTATCGAGGATTAGTCGAAAAGCTCCACTGGTGAGATGTATACCTCACCTTCTTTGAACACAAGTCGTTGATAAACGTTAACATCGGCAAACGCAAGATCTGAGCATCGGAAAGCATCGTGCTGCTCACGAAGATATCCAAGCACTCCTTGATATATGCCTGGGTAATTTTCAATGTACCTAGTTTGCCCTTGTGAGTTATTCAGCTCGAAGTTTATGGAACCACAGGAACTGACTCTCTGGAGCGTTGTGCACGGCGAGAGATATGAGGCGGATAAGGCAAGCCATCTTGTCGAACCCAAGTTCGTCGGAAGATAAAGCCTCGCACATGAATTGCAGGTACGAGGAGAATTCAGACGAAGACAGAGTCCGGGATAACGTTGTCATGTTCTCGTAAAGGTCACAACGTTCTGCATGGAGCATAAATCCCAATCAGAGGGGCACAGAATATAGAAACGTACGATCAGATATCGATGAGTGTATGAAGACCATACATGTTGTGACAATGTGTTGTAAATGTAATTCTCGATCCTCTTCCTTGGATAGCAGCTGAAGCTCTGAGATTAGGACAGCATGCATGGCACTTCCGAAATTCAAGATGTCCGGCTCCTCAGAGTTGCAGGGGAGAAGTGATGGACACACTGCCTGTGCAATTTGCATACCGAGACCTGGAGATGGATTCTCTGCATAAGGAATATGAATATGAATAGCTGCCAACCTTGAGGAAAAGTCGTACTGGGGTGACCAAGATGTCTCCCAAACAAGATAACGCGACTCCAGAGGAGAAGGACATCAGAGCAGTTTATTATCTCGTCTCGCTTGGTCACATTGTAGGAGGCCAAGCGATGAAGGATGGGATATAGCTGGTCAAGGACCCGTTCGAATAACGACGATAGATGACCAGCAAGATCCTGCGGAAATCTTACGGGATTCAACACGCCATGTTCGTACGGCTGAAAGATAGGGACTTACGATAAGGCTGAGCTCGAGGATTCTGACATGGCAACGTCCATCAATTGTCGGGCGGAACTTCGGGGTGGAATATCGGGATCCTTCGACAAGAGCCAACCTCCGAGTGGTTGCTCACGACAAATCTGTATAGCGTCCGGCAACGCATTCATGCTACCCCGCGTAGCTGCTCGGAACGCGGAACTAGAGTGTCGATCGATATCAATTGGGGATCAAGTGAGAACATGTACTCACACGAAATGTCCATGAATCAGCTCTCTAGTAGCCTCTTCTGCAGAAACAGGAAGCGGTGATGTCATCAAATTGTGCAGGTACTTCCCACTCGCTTCATGCTCCCACGATCCTAGAAAGCTAAAGATTTTGGCGAGGAAGCTCCTGACGACTTGAAGAGCCTGATTCGTAGAAGCACTAGTTACCGAACCCAAGAGGAAGTCAAGGGCCACGGCTCTTCTGAGAAAATCAGTCCGTGAGGCCTTTGGAACACATTCTATCGGTGCATAGAGGATAAATGTATAAGCCTTTATGGCTTCCCATATTTGGCTCTCTGCGTGGTGTCTAGATGCGCGCATCTTTGAGTCCTTTGGTTTCACAATATCAACAGTGTCCAAGAAAGAGGTTTTCGTATGCTGAACAATAAAAAATGATGCTACTGAAGTTAGCAATTAACGAGAAACCCGTAAGGGGTGTAAGCTCACATCTGATATTCTCCTGCTCCCAAAAATTTGCCGTATGGAGACATTCGTAAACAGTCGCCTCCAACGACAAACCGCGTTGTGCGTTCTCGTACCCGAATTCGAGTTCGGAGAGGTGAAAGAGGTTGAAAAGACGTTCTTGTTGCGCAGAAGATGTGTATGAGCTAAAGAAGTTGGTTCATCTAGCACCTGCAAGTACCTCGCACAACAACTTACTTAACAATCTCTAGATTTCTGTCCAATAGCAACCGCAGCAAGGCGACAGCAGCATATACGGAGCCAGTTTCGTCAGAGGACAGTTGAGAGGACCGTCCAAGCCACGCCTGGGGCGCAGATCTGTGTGCCGCGAGGTGAGCCTCTAAGAAGTTGAAAATAGCGTCAAATAAGGCTTGTTGCCTCTGGACGTCTGGATGGCGAGATTCGTGGTGTAGTAGATAACGAAACTTTAATTTCCATGAGTGTACTGAGTAAAAGTGTTAACATGTGGAACTCACAATTTCGACGCCATATTCTGGCAGATAGTCATCAACTTTGAGGACTACAGCAGCCAGATCACCCAAGTCGTTTTGATCACTGAGAAAATATTTCGGATGCACGGAGCTCTGCAGTGCGTACAGAAACCGTAGAGCAGCCGCAGCCACGACTTGCGCTGCCCAGACGTCGCGCCGCCTGTCACTTGTCCCTGACATAGCGGCATCCCCACCCGCAAGTATTGCGTCTCGAACGAAGCCGTCGAGTGACTCCGTTACAACAGCTTGCAGTTTCGCTTGCTCTGCCTCGGTAATGGTGTGCAGAGGCAGCGACGACAACACCACTGCAACAATTCGTGCAGCGAGCGCGAAGGTCAGGGCGGCGGCATCCACATCTTCCTCCCGTGACTTTCTAGGACTTTCGGATGTTGACATTCGCCTCTTTTTGCGTGCACCCCGTTCACCATCGGCTGCGGCAGCCTTTTCCACGTCGTGAAACCTCTCCCAGATATCCCGCAACATGATAATCACCCGCCTCGCTATATCAAGAGTTTGACCGGGCGTGATAAAGGTCCGCACACCCTTTGATAGCCTGTCGAGATGGTCCGCGGTGAGAACTGGAGATGCCAAGAGTTCGTCATAAGACGTCCGTATCGATAAGGATGAAAGGTGCGGAGAAGGTAGGGCGCAGGAGTCTATCAAACGAGATATATGGACGGGTAGTGTACGCGTCTTCGTATGATATGAAAGGGCGAGAGAAAGGAATTCGTGTGCTTGAGTAGCGATGCATTCCCCCCGCGGTGACCGGTGAATGGTGAGAAACCTAGAGAGGATACGACTCGTACTGGCCTCCAACAGGTCATGATCAATATGGGAAAGCACGCAGAGACATTGCGTAGCTATCTGAACGTTCTCATCTGATAACCAGGTGAACATTAAGCATGTTATAGGTGCCAAACGGGCCTACCATCTGCTGAAGTTAAGCATTCTATGCAGGTTTCGACTTCCTCTTTCAAGAGAACTGTTGGATTTTCGCTCCTTGAGCTGAACAATGACTCATCCTCCACTACCTTCAGTAAGCCCAATCTCGACTCCCACACTTGGGTCCCCTCTAATGTCCCAACGCCCCGCAATAATTCTTCGCAGGAAGAGAAAAATAACATGGCTGTTGAGTGAATGTCCGTAATGGAAGATGCTCCTGAAGAGAAAAACGAGCGGCGCTTCTTTACAGCACTGGTAAATGCACCCATGAGGAATGGGATAGTAGAAAGCGAATGGGGTGAAGACGTGGAAATATAGGTTTGTAGAACCTCAAAAAGAGGGTTAACGCGGGGGTTTTCAGCTATTTGTTTGAGACTATCAGAATTGAAAAGTAACTCGATTCCCACGTCACAGATTTCGGTGTGTATGGCTGAACATGTAGTCCTCTCTTTTGAAGTAAAGCTGAGCCATGCGCCTATGTGATTCGTCATGAAAGCTTGGCTTAGCTGTGAGCGGCATCTTTAACACGATATGGTATAGGCGCATCGACGCAATGAGAAACAAACCTTCTTTTTATTCGAAGAATTAGACACTGCAGCGTGCAAGGATGAAGTCACCAGCGTGCAGCTCTCAACCAGGCCTGTGTTCCAACTGGACCCTGCTGTTCCTTCGTTTAATACTAGCAACATAGCTCCAAAGCATTCCAGCAAGTTATCAGGTGAGAACTTTGGAGCAGCAAGAGACCATACTAGAGTAAGAGACTTCGATGAGTGAAGATAAAGTTTGTCCCGCTCCTGTGCAGGTAGATGTAGAGAGTTGGAAAACATAGAGATGACTATAGGTAGTAGCGGCACGCGATTCAAGAGAGGTAGAAGCCACGTAGTTCCGCCAGACCATGGTTTCGAGTTTTTGGAGCTCACAGAGAGAAGTATGCCTTGCAAGAGCTTCCAGTACCGCACATCCAAGACGGGGTTTGACGCGCTACAGTTATTACGCTGAGAACGTAGGTACATACAAAGGAAGGGTAAGATACTTACGGATCGCGTGTTCCATCCTTCAAAAGACGCGTCATACACCAATCGAGGATGACCTCTGCCTTTCTCGGGACATAGAAAGATGTGGTATGCCAGGCCTCGCTCGCTATGTCGATTTTTGGGGGGTCACCTAGCTTTGGAGGATCAGTTGGCGCTCTGAGAGCGCGGACGAAACTCTGAACCGAGTCCTGGTAAGCCATCTGGATATGCGTTTACCCTGCAAAACCAGATGGCCCTCAATGCGAAGGGAAGGCAAAGCGGAGGATGATACTCCTAACCTCAAACTAGGTGCAACAAGCGCTCTGACGTCGATCCCTGCTTCCGCTTGTTACGGGAGCCAACTCAGGCGGAGTCACACAGCCAGCGGCATTGCGTCTGGGATACCGGATGCTCCTGCAACCTTCTCTCTCATATGCCTACCATTGACCAACGGGAGCTGGATATCTGCGCTACTCAAAAGAGTGAGGAGTGGGAGGTGCTTTCGGTGAGGCCTACGTGCTCAGGTTCGTGCGGCTTCAAAATTGATTAATCTCATGATGATACTGTAGTCTATCTACCCTGATTGCGTCTCCAGAGACTCCTCCGATGGTGTCTTAAAGTTTGAGATTCCTGTCGAGCTCGACTATCCCATGGACGTTTTCGTCACGGAAAGTGGGACCGCTGACGTGCAGGAACATCACTTGACCTTGTCATCACTTCCGCCTGTACTCCTAGACGTTATTCTTCCACCCGAGTACCCTCTGTCTGAAGCGCCCAGGATTCTTTCGTTCCATGTGTCGGGCTCCTGGCTCCCACGCAGCGGACAACTTGTGGAGGCACTGTTGGAAATGTGGCAACCAGGCGAGGTCATTCTATATACCTGGGTGGAGTCGATACGAAGCGCCTCCTTTTTGTGTTCGATGCATATCATACATGATGATGTGTTGAGGTGCGTCGTGACGTCACATCCAGGCTATTGTTCTGACCATGATATAACTTACCAGAATCTCGCATGCTACACCACAACTATTACTGCCTTTCTTGACTGCGTACGAGAGTAGGTCACGGTCATCAAAATTTAATCAATCGTCGCATTCCTGTGACGTGTGCTTTGAAACACGAAAGGGATCACGATGTCTGCAATTAGTTTGCGGTCACATCTTCTGCCGAGCTTGCCTCAGAGACGGATGGAGCCTATACATCAAGGAGGGGGATATCGCACGTGTAGGGTGCCTCGATCCTCAATGCGCGAAAGACAGACAAGAGGCTAGCGAAGATGAAGTGAGGAGAATCGTAACAGAGGAGGAGGTACGTCGCTGGAAGCGGCTGAGGGAGAAGGCGGCTGCGGAGAGAGGCAAGTCTTTCGCATATACATAACCCCAACGCTTATCTTTTGCAGACCCTTCAATTGTGTTGTGTCCGATGTTTCTCTGTCAAACACCTGTTCCGAAGCCGCCGGGGGCAGACGTGCAAGACGAAACTGGCTGGGAAAGGCTACGGACTTGTCATGCGTGCAACTATTCTTTTTGTTCATTTTGTAAAAGGACATGGTAAGGATAAATAATGAATGATGGTTGATGTCCGCCGAACTGACACCGCGACAGGCACGGGCCATTATCTGATTGCCCCATTCAGATTGAAGAGAAGCTGGTCATTGAATACATGGGGACGACGGAAGACTCGTGCGTGCGAAAGAATATGGAGCAACGGTACGGGAAGAAGAATTTGAAAAAACTAGCAGCGAAATATGAAGAAGATCGTGCGAACCGAGAATGGTTAGAGAAGAGCACGATGGCATGTCCCAGTTGCCATGTTCATGTGGAGAAATCAATGGGCTGTAATCACGTAAGAGGATTTGCGTCGGATCTTGGGTGGACTGGGAGTGCTGAACACAAACTAGATGACATGCTCCAAGTGCAAGCAACATTTCTGTTACCGGTGTGGCTGCAAGCTCCAGGCGAGTAATCCATATGATCACTTTTCAAGACCCGATGGTGGATGTTATTCAAAGCTATTTGACATTGATTGGGAGGAACCAATGGAGGAATGGGCCCGGGTTTATTTTGTTAGAATAGTTTGTGCATAGGGGTGTCTCGGAATTAAATCTTTTTTTTTTTACAATTATTATCCTATCCCTATCCTGTGCTATCCTTCCCTCTCCACTCTCCGCTCTTGTTACTGTTAGATTCCGTTTTCTCCTCCTTTCTTGTTTTTTTTTCTTTCTTCGTCGTCAGCCCCCCTCTTCTCTCCCCATCACGTCTTTCATTTCATTCAAACCGAACAGCCCAAAGTGTCGCTGATACCAGCCCATTCCTCAATACCCGCCTGTATTCCACCACCCACATACCCGTATCCGTATCCGTACCCGTACCCGTACCCACACAATCACCTGAATCTATTCTCCTATGGAAATTTATACGACTGCCTTCTCCTATCCCCGCAGACCTCGTCATGCTCGCAATGCGTCCCCAACTCTTGATTTCCCCTCACACTCCCAACCCGATCCTTACCAGCAAACACAGTTCCAGCAACCACACCACAATGGTCACACTGAATCGCACGTCGCACCCACTGCCCCTGACACGGAGGCCGTTCAAAAGCTTGCCGTCCTCGCTATGACCACTCAAGGCTGCCATGTCTCTTTCTCGATGACAGACCACGGAACGGGTTGGAATTTTCTTTTATCTGGCGCTTACCAGCAAGTTTTGTTTGCACGTGGAATGATTTTAAAGGACTGTCCTATCCAGGTATGTTTCTCTCCTTCGTGCCGAGCTTTTGCATCATCTTGTTGTTCCAGAACAGAGCCTCGATCAGAGTGCTCCGCTCAGAACTGCTGGATTTCCTATCGTCGAAGCCGTCTTTGAAGTTGGAAGTTCGCCGCTGTCTGGACGAGATTGCCTCTCAAACTCTTGCCCATATTGCTGTCGTCAATAGTCCTTTATCCCTTTCGACGCGCACCCCGCCCGATGGCATCAGCAGCAGTGCTGGATGGTCCGGCTTAGAGACCGAACGCGTCTGCGAGCTCGTCATCACAGGTCAAGGTGACTCGGTGGAGATTGCACGCGTACGATTATTGGTGATGTTGGATGAACTGGTGTGTTTGACGATTTTATTCTTTGACTGACCCCTGACCTGGTCACGTAGAGCGGCTTGCATACCGAGGTTTGCGAGATTGACCAAAAGCTACAAGCTATCGTTGCGGGTCGCAAACGTCACGTCCTGCAATCTATTCAGGAGGAGACAGCCACCAATATCTATCTCCCTTCTCCCTTACAAGGCCTTGTCGGCCCTGATGTCGCCTCTGGTGTTACTATGGGGCCTGGTGGTACCATTCGTCAGAACAAAAATACTGTTTGGATCTCCGGCGAATTTTTCGGGGTCCAGCGCGCGCGCGATATGCTGATGCAGCTATCACTGAACAAGGCATGTCGACTGGTTCTGGATTCACCGCTTGGCCTCTGACCACATATTTGGTGCCACCAGAGTAAGGGTATCATCTCCCGGGACACCGCGATTCTCCCGAGGAAGCTGGATTGGTTGGTGACCGACCGTGCTGAAGATCTGAAGGCTATCACGAGCGACAACGCAACTTTTATTCAATTCCCCCCTATCGGTAGCTCTACTAGTCTAATCACCGTATATGGCGACCACCGAGTCAACATCCAGCGCACCATTCGCTCCGTTATGCAACTGGTTCGTTATCCGGCGTTCTATTATATATAGCCCTTTGTGACGTTTCATTTAGGCTTGCCAGTTCTACGTTGCTTCGTTTTGGTTGCTTCCGGCGCAATTCAATGTTCTTCTTCCCCCGCCGACCCTCAACTCGACTCAAGTCACTGCCATAATCAAACAGGTTTCCAACGCAACTGGCGCCGAAGTTGTATTCAAGAGCATGTGTTTTGAGATGCACGGTCTCGAACATGAGGTGCGCAACGCCATTACTTTGATCATGGAATTGGATATCGTGAAGGTATGCCCGTCTTCCCGACTATGTTTCTCTTCTCACTTATGCCACCAAGGCCTTTCATCATGAGATTCGCTTTCAAATCGAGCTTGCCAACGAGCACCGCGAGTTCATCAGCGGCAAGAAGAACGGCAAGATCAATAAGATTATGCAGACGACCAATGTCAAGATCAAGTTCGAGACCTTTAATGACTACAACTTCCTCATTGACATCGCAGGTAACGATGCCTCCATCCTCCAGGGGCTCACGTTACTCCAGGAGGAATTGCCCGCGGAGATCTCATTTCACGTGCCGGAGTCATACCATAAGCGCATCATTGGTGTTGGTGGTAGAAGCATCCAGCGTATCATGAAAAAGCATGGCGTGTACGTCAAGTTTTCTAATGCAGAGGAATTTGCCGCCATGGGAGGATATAACGACAACGACGATAATGTCGTGGCTCGTACTCCTGCTAAAAACGCCATTAATCTCGATAACTTAAAGCAATCTGTAATGGAGCTAGTTAATCCAAAGGTGAGCCCACACGGTGTTCTTGATGTCATCTGACATTCGGGTACAGGATAAGGATTATTTGAACGAATCCGTGGTTATTCCCCGCCGATATCATCGTACGCTACTTGGAGACAAAAGTATCTTCATTCATGACATCGAAAACAAGACCAGTTGTCGGATCCGATTCCCCGACAAGGAGACTGCGTCCGATGTAATTACTATCTTTGGGCCCGAAAGTCAGATTCAGATTGCGGCGACCATGCTTTTGGTATGTCCCATGATTTTCGTTGTTTCCCGCGATTGAACGCCATCCAGGACCATGTTCCCTTCGAAGCCGATATGGCCGTGCCGCCACAAGCAGAATTGCCTCGTGTATGCGCATCCCCCGAGTTTGCCTCGTTCGTGGAACAGATCAAGCGTGAGCTGCAAGTTGCAATTGTCCCGAATATCAAAACAGCAGCAGGCGGTTCTGGATCTGACACTCCGACAGAGTGTTCGTTTAAATTCCGCTGTCAGCGCAGCAATAGCGACTTGCTCGTATCAGCGCGTGAGATGCTCGAGCAGTATCTGATTAATCACAGTATCCATGTCTATCCATCCCCGACTGCAAACGCACATAAACGCGGAGATTCGTTTGCTGATGCATTCCCCCATTTCGATAGTAAAGTGTTGTCCACGATGCCAAGGACCCGTGGTAAGCACTGCATACTGTCGTCATGCCTTTTTCCTCACTTCCATATGGTGGCAGGCTCCGCTGATTTCTCACGCCCCGAGCCTATGATGGACAGAAGGCTGCGGTTGGCTAACTCATCTCCCGATGTAAAAGCGTTGTTCAACAACTCTCCTTCGTATATCTACCACCTCGAAGAAGCGCAGGAGAGTCTTGACAGCCAGCCGAGTTATGCACCCACAGCAGTCAATGACTACTGGGCGCCTCAGCCTCCCATCGCCCGTCACGGTCGCTTCCTCTCAATGTCACATGCAAATGATGACCCAACGCTGAGCAGTATCCCGGGCCGTCTGCGGGGCGACGACAGTCGTGTATCGGATCCCCTCTCTGAGGTAAAATTCAAGGACCAGGTCAAACCGCGTTCCTTGACAAACCGTGCTCAATCACTCGACTTGACACTTTCATTATCACGCATTGCGGAGGGCTCTTCGCGCTACCCTCCTCCTGACTCTCCCACGAACTCGGTCGGTGACACTGGTCCCAGTTCGAGCCCCACTTCCGCCACTGCGCCATCCTTTCCCAATGTTTATGCGTCAGGCCGACCTCCTATCGGGCCTGGAACACCCCAGTCTATGCGCCGCGGAGACCACCTTCTTGATGACGAAGCCGTTGGCGAAGTCTCACGGGTGATGTCCACCCTAGGATTATGATCTAAGCAGTGCAACGCTGGATATCTATGCAAATCTCTCGACGTGTAAAATGCAATCTTGTATTAGGAAGGACTCTGGACACCATCTCGCGCTTTGTTGTCAAATCGGTTGCTTGCACACCTATCTCATCCACATTTCGAGTTCATCCGATCCATTGCACACGACCATCCTCTGCTTCATCTTTTTATCGCTCTCTGTGCTCCTGTCTCTACTGCCTTTTCTTTTCATCCTCATTGCCACTTCTACTGTACCATAGTTAGGGCCCTCTTCAGTGTTCCTACGCCTGTAGGCTGGTCATATCTTTATCTCATTACTACTGCTATAGTGCGCTAGTTTCTCGAAAGTTTCAATGAATAAGAAAATGGCTAGTGTAGACATAGACGGCCAGGTTCAGTTCACAACCCACGGAATTTCATACAGAACGAAATCGAAAAACTCCTGATCAAGCAATGACTGATACTCGCCGACGAGATCTTCAGTTGTTTGTCCGCTGCCTTTGGACTTCGTGCGTCCCTGGGAGCGCGCCGCGAGATATGTAAACTGTCGTTGTAAAACTGTGAGCGTTCGTTTCGTGGACTTCGACTCGGGCTGCATGGGAAAAGGTTAGAGCACGGGTAAGCAGATGGTTAGACGCTCACTTTGATGACTATTCCAATGTAATTTGCAGGGAGACCGTACCGTAATACGCTCTCTACATAAAGACGGACTACCTTGAGGTGCACGAAAACTTGAAAGGCCTCTGAGAAATTAATTTCCGAAAGCCGGAGGAGTTCCGTCTAGAGGGAACTGATCAGAAAACGCTAGTCAAAGCCATGGTTGGAGCGCAGAGGCAACGCACCCAGAGCTCCTTTTCGGCGGTATCGGCCGTATGCAGCTCCGCTCGCTCCCGCTCAATCTGATCCGCAGAATACTGGAAGTCTCGCACGATGTACCTGACGACGGAGGGTGGTGAGCCCGAGAACAAGGTCGAAGGTGGATGCGAAGCCAGATTTCGTACTTGTTCTCCCTGCACCTTTGGGCGAACGCGTCGTACACTTTGCGGAAGATGACGACGGAAAACAGGGTATAGTCGTCGTCAGATGCAAGGGAGCTACGCGGGAGAGTGTGACGATCAGACCAAAGACGACTCTGCAAACGATTGTAGGGAACGCACACCGAGGATCGCGGTACTACCATGGTGGCTAATCGTTCGTAAGTGGAGTTCCAGTTCTTCACGAGATTCCTAGGAAATCATCAATTTTCACGCGCAAAGATCGGTTGAAGATATGTAGTATACTTGGGAACCGCGACCAGGACTGTCTGCATGTACTCAGAGTCTTGAAGTACATCGCCTTTCGAGACAATATCCGCAAGTGATCTCACTGAAAGGTTACCACTGCAAATACCATCGTCAGCGATGCAGGGGGAGGATAAACCAGTGCTGGAGAAAGTCACGTCTTCTTGCGCTGCAGCTGAACAAGAGAGCCCTTGGCAAGATTGTAATTATTCAATTTTGTCTTCATGACGTTGTCAATTGATGTCATCTCCTACGATCGTAGTTGGATAGCATCGAAGGAGAAGACGACGCGAGAAAGAGTCAAGCACGCGCCTTGACTAGAACGTCGGACATGTCTTTAAGCCCCCGTTGGCTTCCATATCTCCC
Source organism: Lactifluus hygrophoroides (assembly GCA_003314055.1). NCBI lineage: Eukaryota > Fungi > Basidiomycota > Agaricomycetes > Russulales > Russulaceae > Lactifluus > Lactifluus hygrophoroides. The sequence goes on along the minus strand of QLPC01000002.1, from coordinate 11,024 downwards.
CTCATTCCACGTCCAAAAGTTAAGCAAGTAGTCGTCTACTGGTTTGTCGTTTACCAAGATATGCTGTGCGAGCTTAGACGGATCGTTGTTGAGAAGGTTGCGGAGTGTTTCGACTATCTTGGCGACAGTAGCAGTGAAATTGGCATCGTGTTTTGGTAACTCTTCAGAGAGGGAGATGAGTGAATCCAGTGTCCCTGTCTATCGTTGCCTGAGTGGAAAGTGTATGGGCGGCGAGCAACGATAGATAATACCTTGAATGACGGGATATAGAGCTGGCCGATACTATTTGAAGAGAACGACCTGGACTGCTGAGAAAGTTTTGATGTGAGCTCTTGCACCAGTCCATCTGAATCACCGTCTTGTGGGACTGAAATTATCCAAGTTGATTGATCTGAAGGCATCTTCCTTGGCTGTCACGATGGATGCAGCCGCTCAGCCGCAGCCGCTACAGCTTGGGAGCAGAGGCTTGATGAGCGGAATCCCCGGACCGGTGATCATTTATATCACATCCGAGTTGAGCGCTGGCCGAAGACAACTCAACATGATATTTTACGCATCTTGCATTGCGGCCCTTGCGCGTGCACCTCGCATATCTTCCATGCATACCATTTCTAGGTCTATGTCCTCCCAGGCCCCTTTGCTTATCACACCAAAGGCATTGCAGAACCTTAGATCATTGGCAGATGCCAATGTAAACATCCTAGACGCTAGCTGGTTTATGCCGAACTCCCCACGGAATGCCTCCAAGGAGTTCATAGAAAGGCGCATTCCAAGTGCACGCTATCTTGACCTCGATGAGGTTGCTGCCCCCAGCGAGCTCGGTCTTAAACACATGATGCCAAGCGCACAAGTGTTCAGCGATGCTCTGGGTGCGTAGATATGAACAACCACCGTACAACAATGACCTGAGCAACTCTTAGAAAAGTTTGGGATCACACCAACGTCCCATGTTGTCTTGTAGGAGATAAGCTCCATGGCGAGACTGCATTTGAGACAACGATTTGATAGGTACGACTCTCAAGGCATATTCTCGGCCCCACGAGCATTGTTTATGTTCCGATCTTTCGGCCACGAGAAGTCGAGTGTGCTCGATGGTGGTCTCCCCGCGTGGGAGTCGGAAGGACTTTCGACCGAGACGGGTCCTGCAAAAGAAATATCAAGGAGCACGTATCCAGCCCCCACTTTGGCGCCGGAAAACCTCCGAAGTGAGTATCTGAGGGTCGCCTTGTTTGTGCCGTGCGACTCAACTTGCACAAGACTATGAGCAGATGGTGAATAATGCTGCGAAAGAGCTCATTGATCCCCTCACAGAGATAGTCCTTGATGCTCGCTCCCATGGGAGGTAAATATCATGTCGCCTCGCATCCGAAATCATCCGATCCCTGTACAGGTTTACTGGCTCAGACCCCGAACCCCGACCAGGACTCTCCTCGGGACACGTACCCCATTCTTTCTCTCTTCCATTTAATGCATTCTTGCGGACAAATACTATTCCAAATTCTGAAAAGACCTTCACGGCATTCCTTTCTTCGAACGAACTCCATCAGAAACTAGTCGATGCCGTCGGCCCCGAGTACGCGCAACTCATTCTTGAAGGCAAGCGTGGTGTGACTACCACCTGTGGGAGCGGCATGACTGCTGGCGTTCTTTGGTTGGGATTGAAGCTGATTAATGAATCGACCTCCGTGTCTTTGTATGACGAAGTACGTTGTTTTGGAAGACCAGTTCGACACACTTTTGATGTTCGCTTACAGTCTTGGACGGGTTATGCCTCACGCCCACAGAGTAAGATCGATAAAAACGTGCCGTAGTTGGCTGTCAGAGGTACCGAGGAAGCTGCTCGTTTCGCAATGATAAGGCAGCCATTGTTTTTACTTGTAGATCATCAATGCCGAAGTTTCACGTCAGCAATTTTATGGTTCACCATGAGTCATGCACCACGGAATCGCTAAGTCAGCAACGGAGACCAGGTTCCACCCTGATTACAGACGGCATACTTGATTGAGACAGACCACCACGGGGATTTTGATACACACACGAGCCCACACTGAGCGAGCGAGCATCAGTCCCCATACGTTTCCTGGTCAAGCTTGATTATAATTACTTGAACCTTGAAGATGTAAGAACCCACATGTTGTAAATGGTTACTTCCATACAATAGATGCACCTAATGAGTACAAAAGGAGTACAAGTGGATACTAGGCTGTGACTAAGGCGATGCCAACTAATATACTGCATAATACACGTTTACAAGGACAACCCTCAACCCGTACTCCGATAAGGCACAAGGCTGTTTAGCTCTGCGAGAACAGCAAGAAATGGCGGCTGGTGGGGCTGCACTGACTTGCCAGTGAGACAAGCTGGTTGACCAATATACTTCACTTCGACCCGATGCCGTTTTGCTTTCCGGAAGAGAGTCAGCTGCCACCTGTGAAGACGAAAAACAAATATATGAGCGGCAGATAAAAAGCGCTAGCAACACGTGTCGAACGTACCCTTCACTCCAAAGGGCATTGTAGCCTTTTCTTTCCAACTCCTCCAAGAATTGCTGCTGTGCAAATTGCAAGGAGTTCTCCAAATCTTTATCTTTTCGCACATCAAATACAAATGTGCGGACGACCCGCGTCTCGTGAATGTAGATGATGTCGACATCTGTGATCCGTTAATAAAGAAGTCACTCTGATGATGAAGTATGGCAAACGCACCATCATCCTCGTCGAAAAGGGCAACGGGTTCGACGGCTTTATTGTCAACCACCTCCCAAGGCTTTTCGTGTCTTTTTGAAACAAAAACTGAGAGCACGCTAGCCAGGCCCATGATATGCCAGGACGAAGTGAGTGATATGGGGATGAAAAGCCACCTTGCGGAATTGGGTTACCCGTGTAAGTGCATGGCTGCGGCTATTATAAAGGCTGACCACGTTTAGACGCTGGTATGACACTGCCTCGAGACGGTAGTCACACCGTTGTCATTATCTTACGCGTGTGATTTGAAAGCATGCGGAATGGGGCGGCAGGTCAGATCCGAGCGAATTGAGTTTCGACGGCCCAAAGCGGATAACGAGCGTTGTGCCGAGCCGATTACGAGGCCCTACCGCAGGCTCTTATCCACTAACCTGACAATAGATCACGGCGACAAATGGCAGTGGGTCCCAAAGAAAGATAAGATACCCACCAAAAGAAGACTTTTCTTGTCGCCGTCTTGTCCCCATCAATAGACCACAGCTTAGACCTGGCAGTGCACATCACACATTGACCATCGCCATCGAGGAAGGCGCAGTGATCCTGGCTGACGAGATATCGGGGGGTACGGGGGCCGGGTTTAGCGCCTGACCATACTCATACAGAAGGACGCCAAGGGGGCGTATCACGCAGATGATGAACTGCTGCATTGAGCTGGAAATTCCTTCCCCGCCAACGAATCTGTCGTTCACTTAGGGACAAGATAGGTAGACTTCTCGACGCCAAACATCTGGGCTTCGCTCCGGCTGCTGCACGATCTCCGGGTCCGGAGAATGAAGCCTATTCAGTTTCAAGGGAACACATGCCTCGCTGCAGCCAGCCCAGCCGATCTGCTTCCGAGGCATAAAACGCATATCCTGCTATCGTGTGAATAAGTAAGGGATCCCGCCAATCAACACAGCTTAATCCAGATGAAAAAAAAAAAATTACATAGCCTAGCCTTCCAGCTACCAATGGGTATTCAGGGTTACGTGACCACCTGACCATAAAGTACTAGTACAGTACAACTAACTTACTGTAATTCGGAGGGACTTTGGGCTATCAGATCAGCGATAAAACCTAGCCTGTCAGGAAGGGAAGCGATTTCCAACGATAATGGATGCCCTGTTCTCCTTGCAAGCATTTGCATATTGGAGAGCATGCTCTCGTTAGTGTGACATGATAAGCAGCTGGTTCTGATAATGGCAAACCAAACAAAAATGTACGCTTTCCAAAGGTGGAGGGCATACACGATGAAGCTATGCAGGGTACGTTGGGGGCCCTGGTTGGCGTGCCTTAGTCATCTGCCATTTTAAGATAACTATTACAGTACCCTTGAACCGGTGTTCTCGGGCACTGCAGCGTCATCTCCTGACAGATCCGTCTAGACCACTGGCAGCTTGTCATGAATAATACCATATCTGAGTACGTTAACCTCATGTGAAAGCTCTATGGTGCTCTCAGTCGCCCCTGACTTCCAGCGGCTTTCTCCTTGATTCGACCCCGGGCTATAGACATCGCCGTCGACGTCTTGCCAAACAACCAGACCTCCCCTAAGATCGCTATCTATTTCGGCATCCTCCAGTCCATTTATCCCAGCATCTATGTCACATTTGCACTGCAATCGCCCTTTTCAGATATCTGGTTCAGTCTAGCCTCTTACTTTAATGGCTGGCACATTCAACGTATTTGCTCTGCGCTTGACAAAACAAAACAAAAACTCGTGTTAGTAATTGTAACCAAACAGCAATTCTGTAATGGGCCGTACAATCGAGAGATTTACCCCTTTCAAATGGAGGACGTCCTTAGTAATGGCTATCCAGAGCCGGGGCAAGGGATACCCCCATATTTGTGCTGTAGTAGGCTGCCAGTGTGCTGGTATCAAAGTAGGCAGGGAGCCATGTCATGCCTATGACGAGTGCTATTTCTTTCATCCTAATCGTCATAATTTACTTCTTGCGAGTCTGACACCCGTCTGAAGAAACAGTGAGCACAATCGAAGGGGAATTGGAACCGGGGAGGTAATCAGTAATATACAGATACAGTGCAAATGATGCATTACGTACCGCCACACAGGCTGCCAACCTCTCGGCACAGTAAGTTGGAACTTAACTGTGTTAGAAGTGCCTACAACTGCCAGCCGCTGCCGTGGACAAGTGGTTGAGACAAAGGATTGAAAACGTGATCATCTATCTAGGATCCATGTTTTCTTATCTAATCTAGAACCAGTCGTGTGATCAGACGGTCGCCTAATCTCGTTCAGTCAGTTCGGTCCGCTCCAGTACAGTTCACGTATCGAGGTATTGAAGCGAGGCTGACATAATAGCGAAGTGGATATAAATTGTACTTCGTTGGACATCAATAAAACAGGTTTTTACCCCCCATTGCCGTTAAGTCTTTCTAGGCTTGATACGAGGATACGGGGATATTTCAACGTATACTTAGTAGCTCTGATGATGGTTATGGGTTTGCAATTGAAGAATTCCTTTCCCTATGGCCTTTTGCTGCACATATATATAGTAATTGTATCCGTCGGAACAGAAGTTTTTTTTTTTTTACCTTTTCCCCTGGATTTGGACTCTGCCGTGTTGCCCGCGGGTTCTGATGGATATATATATATTATCGGTGATAAAATGTATGGAAACAGTCTCCGCACCTAGCATGAAAAATTTTTTCACGCCGCCGCTGCATAGACTAATAAAATGCCCACACATCTTGGTGGTAGAAGCATCGACTTTAAGCTTGAAGCTTTAGGAACAGAATGCGTTTTTCGACATTTGCCCTACTAATTAGCACGATCACCGTGGTCAATGCCCACTTCCAGTTGGCGTTTCCACCGCCAAGGGGTATCTTCGATGACAACAATGAAGTTAACTTCTGCGGTAATGTTAATTCCTCCAGGCGTGCTTTACTAGTGTTAATATCGTGGGGGCCGCAGATAACTATGTTCATGCTGTGAACAACAGGAGCGAATTCCCGCTGAGCGGGGGCTTCGTCACATTGAACTCGGAGCATGCTAGCTGGAGTCGTACGTTAAAACACGCCATTCACGCTGTCATTCCTCACTCAGTCGTCGACTTGGCGACGTAGTTGGCATCTTGATTTCAACCGTCCAGGATCCGGCATCTTTCGCCGACTTCAACACTACATCTGGAAAACAGCAGCTCGCGCGAAACTTCGCCTCTGGAACCGGAGAAGGCGGATTTTGCATTCCTCTCAACCTGAACGATACCGGAATTAGCGGCGTTCAAAATGGTGCCAATGTGACCATTCAGTTGGTTTACAACGGAGGTGACGGCAGCCTCTTTCAGGTGGGTCTCCGGATTGGGTTCCTGTCGCCCACATTCGTACACTGTCTGACTGAGTACTCCCCCGTCAGTGTTCGGACTTGACGCTGTCGAATAGCTTTACCATCCCGTCGAGTGTCTCTTGTTCCAATGCTACTTCGACGTCTTCGCCGAAAGGAAATAGCGCAAATGAGATCGCCGCCACTGGCTTCACCGCCGCTATTGGATTTATCCTATCGTTGGTAACTACCCTCTGAGTTGATGTGGACACAAGGCAGTTGGAGGAGAGGTCCGTACAATAGAACCAGTGTCTCTATATTCACTTCTCAAGAATGTCGAGTAAATCGGAAGGCCGAATGCCCTTTTTTCTATACTTCTATGCATCAGAGAGGCTCTATATGATCTGCGCGATTTGCCGGACACTGTAGCCTTTACTTCCTCGCGATGATGAACAACTCTGTTAGAGTCCAGGGCTGGCTGTTGGCCCAGGAGTTGCTTCGCGTCTAGCGATGGTGAAGCAGCGCGGAAGCCAACATATCCTATCTCGTAGATGTCCGCGGAACACACATCCAGAAAATCAGGGCACAAACACGTCAATCCATAGTTATTTTAGTGCTGCTTAGAGGGCACTCCAGCTGTAGACATAATTCTAGGTGACGTAGAGGGATGAGACAAAAAAACTTCCAATTTATTGGTTACTACCGACAGCTTCATACAGAGGACTGTTCTACACAATTGCCACATATCCATACCAACCAGAGGGTAGTTATCAGAGATAATACAAGTCCAATCACAGCAGCAGAGCCCTTGGTAACGGCCTCGCTTGCGCCATTTCCGGTCGACGTTGACGTCGCCGAAGATGCTGAAGACGTAGCAGTGGTGTTGGAACAAGAAACGCTCGACGGAATAGCAAAGCTATTCGACAGCGTCAAGTCCGCACACTGGAGTGGAATGATGCTCAATCATACAGTGTACGAAGATGAGCGACAGGAACGCAATCCGGAGAACCCACCTGATAGAGGCTCCCATCACCTCCGTTGAAAACCAACTGAATGGTCACATTGGCACCGTTTTTAACGCCGCTGATTCCGGTATTGTCCAGTGTGAGAGGAATGCAAAAATTGCCCGTTTTAGCCTCCTGGGCGAAGCTTCGCACGAGTTGTTGCTGCCCAGATGTGCTGTTGAAGTGGGCGAAAAGAAGTCGGATCCTGCACTGTTGAAACCAAGACGCCAACTACATCACCGGAGCCAACAAGTGAGTAAGGAGTGACAGGAAAACGTGGAGCATGTAAACCTACGATTCCAGTTAGGATGCCCCGCGCGTAGTGTGATGTATCCCCCGCAGAGCGGGAACTGGCTCCTGTTGTCCACAGCGTGAACATAGTTGTCTGACTCCTGATGTTAAGACCAGGATGGAGCATAGACCAATAGACATTACCACAAAAGTTGACTTCATTAGCAGCAACGAAGGGACCTCTTGGCGGTGGGAACGCCATCTGGAAGTGGGCGGCGTTAAATGCAATGATCGCGCTGATCAGTAGTGTAAGTGTAGAATAGCGCATACCACTCTTCGAGCTTGAAATTTCAAGCCAGGGCATGAGGGATTAAATACATAGTCAGTAGGAGGTGGAAAAAAGTTTTCACGGAGCCAGGGGATAGAATGGACAAAAGAACGTCAGGGGCATGATGCAGTGATATGAACATTAAGTGTAAATGGTCCTTGAGCAGCGTAAATGCGGAGATAAAGCCTCTTCTGGTCTTGAAATTCTAGGTTTCCGAGTTTCAAGCTCTAGTAAAGCCAACTGAACCAAGTGTGGTTGGAAGGGTAATCAAGTGAAAAAATATTCCTTTCACAGCGGGGATGGGAAAATTTTCGATACGATCCAGCGTACCAATCAAATTTGCAAATTACAGGTAATACGAGCGACAATCAAAGGTGAAAAATCTCATCGTCAGCGGATACAATCAACGCCTAGGTGATAATGGACTACAGTGATGATGCAGCAAACCGCCCGAAAAGGATTTCTCCAAGACCCAACCCAATGATAATCGCCAGAATGTACGCCGCTTGAAACGTCCTAAAGGCCAGAGAATGTATCGTAAGTCCTGAAGGAGCAAAACATATTGGGACCAGCGGCTTACATCACGGCTAACATGAGAGCATAGCTCACCGATGCCTGCAGGGAGAACAAGGCGCCCCTTGCGGCATCACGGGAAAGGACAAAGGGCGGAATTGTACGGATACTTCGTGAACTGCGAAACCTCTTCGTTGAACTGGAATCGTCAACTTGAGCATCGTTTTCTGGGCGAGTCCTTTCGAAGCGACAGCGTTGAGACATCGTTGGAGTCAAGTTAAAAAGAAGTCATAGAACCATACCTCTTCCTCCAACGGGCGTCCATGGCTCCACGCAGGGCATAAAGTAATCTATCTGCGATTGCCAATGTCAGGAGAGCGATACTCGCTCCCGCAACAGCACCGTGGGACGATGGATGCCATGACTTGAAGAATAGATAGTCTCCTCCAGTAAAGTGGAGGTACGGTGTCATCATAACAAGCTCGGAGCTTGAAAAATTCGACACGTTAGTGGAGTGGAACATGTCCATGCTCATGGCGAATACAACGTAGACGATGGATCCTGAGGATGGCGATAATGCGTGGAAGTTATAGCAACAAACATTTCGGCAAACCCCGGTGCACCAGAGTTTGCCACTGTTTGTGTTCTGATGCCCGATATAGAGCCGTCGTGTTGCCGCGGTTCGGTCTGGTTTGTTGGGTGAACCGTGCATCGGCTGGTAGCACAGAACAATATCAAGCCGCCTTTTTCACAGCTTCTCACTGTCACTATGATAACATAAGTCTCCCAATTCGTCAGACGTGGCCGTATCGTCCGATCCGCCGGGGTCGTAAGATCAGAGGTTCCTTCTCTCGTCGGCCGATACAACAAAATTTGAGTCCAAGGAGTGATTTCGTGATAGCCCGGTCGTGGTACTACCGAGGAGAAAAAATACCGGGGATTTTGGAAGAAGTTAGAGCATCGTGGGGCAAGCTTCGGAGAACTACGCTCGCACTTAGACCCCTTGACGTAACCCGGATTGAATCCAGGTAAGCCCCAGGAAAATGAAACTCGTCTGGGCCGTGTCAGCAAGCATTGAATATCGAGGCGGGCAGAGCGAGCGACAGATCAAGAGCCGATAACCTCTCAGACACGCTTGGTGAGGACTACGCTCCCGCGTGCACTGATATTATCGGGTACGAGGGACACGAGCTCGATGGAACCATTAGCAACAAGGCAAATTGGATCGAGGCAACATGATAGCACAGTTCCGGAGACACGTAGGATGCAGGTTGCTGGGGGCAGAGGAAGGTTCGAGGGGGAGGGAAACGGGAGACGTTGTTTTGGGCAAGATGAGGCAATTTTCTAGCCAATCACGAATAAATGCCTCACCGACTCGCGGAGTCACGTGCGATTATGCAATCAATGATATTTAAAGTAAAGTACTAGTAAGCATCTCTAGCTGTACCAAGATCACCCAAGATGCTGCACGCCAGTTTCAAATCCTCCATTGCCATGATCGCGGTTCAATCGCGCGCAGGTATTCGACTCGCCAGACCACTCGCAATACTTGGACCCCGATTCAACTCGTCGCTATCCCCGGAACAACAGAAAGCTTATAACAAGGCGAAGAAAGAGTTACAAAACGATTGGGCTGCACCGATCCTCACTTACGAGGCAATGAAAGAGAAATCACAGAAGCCAAGTGAGGTACGTTTGTTCTCACCGTTATTCCGTTGGCCCCTAACTCTGGCCTAGAATTCGTATCTCGTTGATGTACGGGAACCCGACGAGGTACTACAAGGCATGATTCCTTCTGCCGTTAATCTCCCACTCTCCAACCTCTCTACCGCGCTACACATGGACGGAGAAAAGTTCAGGGAGAAATACGGCTTCAAAAAACCGGCCTTTGATCAAGAGGTCGTCTTCTACTGTCGCAGCGGCATGCGCAGTTCTACCGCAAGCGATGTCGCACGGAGGAACGGATATAAAAAGTATGCATATTCTTTCACATCAACCGACTTTATTATTGAGATATCTTTTATCCTAGTGTTTTGAATTATAAAGGGTCCTGGTTAGAGTGGACGTCGAGGGGAGGAAGGTAATCGATGTTGGGTTTTCCCGGTTTCAGGTCAATGCCAACACCATCATTGCGTGGCCCGCGGCTCTGCTAGCGTGATACACCTACGTGGATATATTAGCACCTTAGTTGGATGGAGCCGTAGGCCCGACTTATCGGAGTAAGTTATTCGCAGGGGATATGAAGGGGACGTGGCCCGATTCTCAAAATACTCATTCCCGAGCTGTGCTCGCAAGTATTAAAAGTGTAATAACAAGTTGACTTCCCTTACTCAGGGGCCATTATCACTATATTTATGCTTTAATATCGGTATTGTCCACGGTCAAATAGCATTCGAGCATGACAAGGTTAATGTGGAGGCTGATGCAGTACGTCAGTTGGCATTATTAGCAGGCGCGCGCAGTGCAGCTTGATCTTGTTTGCCAATGGCCACTTACACTGCTTCCTCATCATGTTCCTGAAATCTTCTTTACGGTTATTACCATCTCGCTCAAAAATTCGCGTTGCTGCCGGATGCTTACACCGTATAACTCTCCCGGCTACTGGTCACCGTACAGTAAGAACACGGTTGTTGACTACTTCGGCTCCTCATGTAGTGCAAAGGTTTGTTGTTGGCCCCCGCTTTGTGCTTTCACGGAGCGATAACGCTTGTAATATACTCTTCCTGTGCCTCTCACAAACAGTTCCCTTCAACAATCCACGTACGATAAACTTGCCGATATCGCCATGGAAGGGTTACTCGATGATTTGCAAAATATACTAGATTCACATGGGGACCCTTCGTTAGAGGTCGAATATCATGTATGGCCTTCTCCTACCGTTTCGCATTTATGTCGGCTCATTACCTCTACTCCTTACATAGAGTGGGGTCCTCACCCTCGAT